>JAVJIX010000161.1:2185000-2308150 GCA_036785185.1 Paratrypauchen microcephalus
GGGAGAGAGAGGGAAGACAGAAGGAGGGAGGAGAGAGAAGAAGAAATAGAGTGATGCAATTGTTAACTCTGTGATAAATGAACAATGTTTATAACAATCTGTGGCTCCCTCTAGTGGCACTTTCAGTTTATTGCATTAGATCCATTTAACGTAAACTCTATTTTCTCACTGTAGAAATGGAAACTGAAGAAAATCCAAGTATTTTCTTAAGTGGTAGTGGGTTTGAAAAGGTAAATAGAAGAGAGAGAAGAGAGATATGAAGCTAAGGAGGAAAGAAAGATGGATTTAAGTGTATAATAGCTTATGTTTTCTTATATATTTATCAAATCAGGTAGTAAAAGTTTGAGTAGGTATTTAGACTGTGTATGGAGAGGTTTTTTTGGTATGCTTTAGATTTGATATTATTTTGGAATTTTGTATTATTATTATAGCATAAAATTGTTATTATTAAACCTGACCTTATTGCTGTGAGACAATCTCCACGTAAGTCTTTTGCTTCTTTAGTCCTGGTTTAGTTCTGGTCCTGTTAATCATTACTTCATCTTTTTTCCTTACGACCTCTTGTATTTAACTGATATTTGTATTCTATATTATTTTATTGTTTCTTGTACATATATGTTTATAATAATGCCAATTTGACACCGGTCTCTTGCTATTTTTACTACTCATTTTGAATTTACTATGTTTATTAAGGCCTTATTATATCATTTTATGAAGTACTTTTAAAATATAAAAGGGTCATTCCAGAATTAGAAGACATTTTACATCCCACCCATCAAATATTAAATAATCCACTTTCAAAATACTAAAACATACAGTTTCTGAGTAAATTTACTTGTCCTGAGACCAAATCTAAAAAAACAGAAAAGAATGCTTGAAAATAGTTTTGAAAATACCAAATAAATCTGGAGTACCCCCCAAAATGCCATTTTCCTCTTGTCCCACCCCTCTAATGGCCAAAGTGAATCTCAAATAAAACAGTTAAAATAAAATTTATTTTTTTGGATTATATGTTTCTTTGCCATCTCTTGAAACTTTGGGAACATTTGTTTTAATAGACATAATATTTCAAATAATAATTATTATTCATGGAACATGTGTCCCACAACATGCACACAACCCTGTTACCAGAACATTTTTAGCCTGGTAGAAGAAGAAGAAAGCAGAACCACATGATCCCCTGGACTTGACATCATCAAACAGTTTTCCAAAAGAATGGGCAGAGCAAAGGTTTATCTTCTCTTCTATTTTTCATATTTTTATAAAACAGTTAGCCTTGATTGAATGTCTCACTCTGCCTCATGCAACCCTGTTATGCAAATGATCAGAATAAGACATTTATTATTATTTCTTTCCTTTACTTATTTGCATAAATAAGTTTTTCCTCTTCATTAGCAGTAACAGCTAAACAGCTTCTACTCCTGAGATAAAGCGAACATTAGTGCGGATTTGCAACCCTGTTACCTGCAACCCTGTCACTGTGATTAGAGTAAATAAATAAATAAACCAAATAAATCATGTAATAAAAATTCTACCATTGACCGTAAGATGAGCTAAAGAAGCATTTAGAGCGTTTTCACGAACCCAGAAAAACAGGACGATTACCCGAATGTGCGACCATCTTGAAAGGTTTACACGCTCAAAATTACATGTGTTTATATAATCAATCAATAAAGGTCAATCTTCTAATCCTTGACCACTGTAAGGCGCTTTGTGCTACAATTTTGTATGAAAAGCGCCTTATAAATGTTTGATTGATTGATTGATTGATATAGCAACCATGCAGAAAAAAATTTAAATTTCGCGATAAACCTTCCACATCGGAATCCAAAAGTTCTGACACATTTGACCAGCTGTATAGGGATAAGTTGGATGCCAAAGAAAAGGAGCGTTATATGAAAAAACTCAAATTAATTGGGCGAGAAGATCCGTATGAGATGGATTCAAGTTTGTTCAGTGACAGTGGAGATTTGTCGATTCTGCTGCTGTAAGCGACCCCGATATTGTGAACTACCTGATCTTCTCCCCAAGCCCTGATACAGCACAAAACCTTCAGAGCTCTAAAGGTCTGGAGGCAACAACCAGTTTGTTTGTGGATGGTACGAGAGCGTAGAAAATTGGAGACAAGCGTATTGGTCTGCATACATGTGACTGTACACGTGTTTAAGTACTAGTATATTGCTTTTTATTATTCACGTTTTGCAAAGATTAAAATATTAACATAATACAATTTACTGCAGGGGCTAATGAAGCAAATGAACATGTACAAGTATTTACAACTAACATTATGCCTTGGATCTAGTTTAGTCGGTGTTTGTTTATATAAACATGGTCACTACAAATTGGTTCAAAATTAGCAATCACAATGCACAGTATGAAATACATACCGGCTGCGAAATGAGCTGAGCATATGCGAAGGTTGTTGTGATTTTTCCCATCCAAGTTCTCCCCTATGATTATACGGTGGTCTACAAATTTTTGGACTTGATCTTCATCGAAGATAAAAGTGGCTAAATCTCATTTATATTGATAAGATGAATTGAAAATCAATTGATAACTGTGCCGGTTCGCTATTGTATTCAAGATATTTAATGATATTGTTTTACATCAAAATTGCATCTGTTTATACAATAGATTTAGGCATTTTTGCTTAAAAATTATATTTATAATTTGAAAATATTTAACTTGCACTTCTTTAGCTGTCAAGAAATAAACAAGAAATATCTTAAGACATCAGGTGCACACAATTTCGAGGCATCTCTCTTATGTGAAATCAAAAAATATTTGATGTTAAAACTCTAGACATTAAAATGAATGTATGTGAATGTGCAGACAGACTTTCAGATAGAACTGTTGCTTGTAGACACACTGTACCTTCTGATAAACTACCTTTTTTGCCTTATTTTGCATAAATTTCCTATTTTGACCTAATACTATATCTTGGAAACTATAGCCAATCAGCACTTCTGACTTACTTTTTCTTTATTAGTGACCTAAACCAAGAAAAACTTCACTACTTTTGTTCCGGAAGCATTTTTCTTGTAGACCAGTGTTAGCAGAGCTATAGGAGAGATTCAAACTGACTTTAGGTGTGGCTATGTCCAATAAAGATAAAGTATTAAGTCAGACCAGGTCATGTTAATGCAAACACGGTATGTAAAAATATTCAAAACTATTAATTATTATAAATTTAGCCAAGCTTTAATGTATTTGAAATAGTGGAATATCTTATTAAAATACATTTCCTGGGTGGTACTTGTATGTTCAGAGCACTCTTTGTGCTTGTTTCTGGTTATGCCTGTCTTCCCACTTCTATACGCCCATCTCTTCTGCAGCTCATGTTCAGCTCATGTTACGCATCGACAAGGATCAAGGATCGACAATCGCCACCTTTCCTCTGATAATCGCTCTGTCTGTTCACCCCGGCTGGTCACTACTTTAGGTAAACGATAGAACTGCAGGTGTTTTTCTCTGTCCGGTCTATTGTGACAGCCTAGGACCGCACAATGCTTGACCATTTTGCTTTTTTTTTTTTTTTTTAAAGATCCCATGACATGGTACTTCTTGATGCTTTTATATGGCTCCTTAATGGTTCCCTAATACTGTAAATGAATCCTTCTTCAAAATCAACACTCAGTGCATGAGAAACAGAGATAAGATGAGAAAGAGTAATTTTTCTCTCTCTGAACAGGCCATTATGGGAGTTGTTGCTTGAATGCAAATGAGGAGAAAAGAGATGGCCTATAGTAGAGGGTGGGGGCGTGGCCAAACTCTCCGCTCCCGGCTCTGAGCGCTCAGCTGATCCATTTCCTTGTTTTTACACGGGGGGAGAGATTTGAAGCGTTCCACTGAAGAATAAACACATTTCCACAGAAAATAAAATTAAACCACTGCTGTTCAAAGGTCCAGAGGCTCAGATAAAGGACTTCCGAGCCTAGAAACACTCGGACGTGCCTCCAGGCAAATAAAAAAACGCATTTCGCATTGCCTAGCGCATTCACAGTCCAAACTCTCTGGGCGTGATTTACAGAGATGCTGAGTTCAGACAGACGGGGGTGGAACTGCATTTGCATTTCTTTTTTCGATCTGACGTCAATAAGGTGCCTTGTTCAAAATCGCCCGTTTGAGCTCCGATTTTTTGTAACGCAGAAAAGGATCGCAAATGCTCAGTTTAGACATTTTGCAACTTTTAACCATGGGGGGGGGTCTAAACAGGGTAGGGGAGCTCACATTAACGTTCAAAAACCTCAGAAAGTGAAAATTTCATGCCATGGGACCTTTAACTTTGCGGCATAAATGCACTGTTCGCGGTGCTTTAAATGCCCCCAAAATGGCCGACTTCCGGATTATGACGTCACATGAAAACGCACTATTATTGGTGAATATGTAGCAGAAAATCAGAAAAGTGAAGATTTGTCCTCCAATTCTGGAATGACCCAAAAGAAAATGTGAATTAAACAGACTCGATAAGACATTTGCTTTCACCATTTACATTTTAATACTCCACCATGACTTGGCACGTTACACTGAACAGCGGATGTAAAAGCAGTTCCCAAAACATCACCACCTTTGTGTCCTTCCTGTGTCCAGTATTTACAGTTTTCATGGCAAAACATCAAAAATACCGACGAGTATTTACACAGTTTTAACGAGAGTCTTTGAAGCGGTTCACGAGATGCAGCACGAGACGACGGGGCAACGACGAGACGAGCACAAATGTCATTTAGAAAAAGAGAAGGAGGGAAGGGAAGAGGAGAGAGGAAGAAAGAGAGGAAGGGGAGAGAGAGAAGAGAGACAGAGAAAGTTAGAGGAGGGAGAGAGTGATAGAGAGAGGGAAGGGAGGTGGAGAGAGGAAAGAGAGAGGAAGGAAGAGAGGAAGGGAAGAGGCGAAGGAGAGAGGAAGAGGAAAGAAAAGGAGGAGAGGGAGAGACAAGGAGAGAAGAGAGAGAAAGTTAGAGGAGGGAGGGAGAGAGTGGTAGAGAGGGAAGGAAGGAGGAGAGAGGAGAGAGAGAAGGAGAACAGGAAGAGAGGGAGGGGAGGGGAAGAGAGTGGGAGGAGAAGGAAATAGTAGAGTGAAAAGAGGAGGGAGAGACAGAAAAGATAGAGGAAGGAGAGAGCAAGGGGCGAGAGTAGAGAGAAAGGAAAGAGACAAGGGGAGAGGGTGGTAGAGAGGTAGAGATCAGGAAGAAAGGATGAGAAGGAGAGAGGGAGAGAGAGAAGGGGGAGAAGGAGATAAAGAGAGAAAGAGAGGGAGAGAGAAGGAGAGAAGAGAGACAGAGAAAGATAGAGAAGGAGTGAGAGAGCAAGGGGAGAGCGTCGTGGAGAGGTAGAGATAGGGAAGGAAGGAGAAGAGAGGGAGAGAGAGAAGGAGAACAGGAAGAGAGTGAGAAAGGGGAGGGGAAGAGAGTGGGAGGAGAAGGAGGTAATAGAGAGAAAAGGGGGAGGGAGAAACAAGGAGAGAAGAGAAAAAGATAGAGGAGTGAGAGAGCAAGGGGTGAGGATGGGAGAGAGGTAGAGAGAGGGAAGGAAGTAGGGAGGAGAAAGGAGAGAGAAGGAGAACAGGAAGAGAGGGAAGGGAAGGGGGAGGAGAAGGATATAATAGAGAGAAAAGGGAAGAGAGACAGATAAAGATAGAGGAGGGAGAGAGCGAGAGGCGAGAGTGGAGAGAAAGGGAAGAGACAGAGAGGGAGAGAAGGAGAACAGGAAGAGCAACGGAGAGAGATGAAAAGGGGGAGGAGGAGGAAAGAGAAGTGGAGGGTGAAGAAGGTAGAGAAAGGAAAGGAAAGGGAGGAGGAAGAGAGAACTAGAAGAGAGGGAGAGAAGAGAAGAGGGAAGAAAAGGGGGAGGGAGAGGAGAGAGGGGAAAAAAACATTAAAATAAACATCATACGTCCTAACGCAGAAGTAGCCCTCAAAAATAGAGCAATGTCGCCACCTTCTGGTCACATACGCCTAATGCATGATTTACACGCACGATCTAAAGACTTCAAATGCGCTACCTAAAAACGATTCTCTATCCTATCTAAAGCCATGTGCAGAGTCAAGTACAAAAAGACACATTTTCAACTTCCAATGGCTTTGAAAAAATGTACAATTTAAAGGACAAAGCCTGATTTTTTGCATCGAAAACCCCGAAAAAAACCCAACAACAACAGGAAATCAATACAGTGGTACCTCACCTTACGAAAGACCCTACATACGAAAAATCCAAGTTACGAAATGCCTTCACGTTAAATTTTGGTCTCTAGATACGAAAGAAAATTGAAGTTACGAAACGCGAAATCTCAAAAATTCGAATAATGCGCGCTCAGATGCACGCCCCGCTGTTATCCCTGGTCAAAGAGGACCTTTCTCGGCCTCTTAGCTCTAGCGCCGAACACGCAAGATTTTCAACAAAATGTATTAAATAGTGAAGCGTGGGGGGAGACACGACTCCGGAAGCAGCGTGGAGACATGCCGCACGGTGCGAGGAGCACCCCTAGTCCTGGTCTGCACGACCGGCACCGGGGCTGCGAGCACGAGATAGAACCGCGGCGCCCGGACCGCGTCCTCTGGAGCCCGAGCCACAAACCAGCCGCACGAAACCAGCAAAGAGCGGCACGTGGTAGTTTAATCCTGGTCCAGTTCTGGTTTAGTCCAGGTCCAGTCCAGGTTTAGACCTGGTCTAGACCTGGATTAGTTCTGGTCTAGACCTGGTTTAGTCCACGTTTAGTCCTGGTCTAGTCTCTTAGCCAATCAGGACGCAGAACCAATGTTACACTATAAAAAAAAAACCTTGGAACGAATCAGGCCTTTTCCATTGAAATAGCGACTCAACTTACGAAAAATTCACGTTACGAAACCACTTCTGGAACGAATTAATTTCGTAAGGTGAAGTACCACTGTACTCCATTTTGATGCTGATCATTTTACAAACAGTGCTGTACTGGATTAGTTTATGGAGGAAAAGGAGGGGAAAAGCCTTGCAAACCTACGTGGAGCCATGCCACCTGCTTTTCTCCGTAGAGATGTTGTAGCTTTGCCTGGAATATTCCACAGTGCGGCATTAAGCGCATCTGTAATAACGGAGCAATGCTTGAAAATAGAAAAAAAAGAAAGAAAATAAATGACTTATTCAGACCTATTTTAAAGCTCCACCTTGTAACTTTTCTAGTGGAGCGCTGCCACGTGCATGCTCGTTTCCGTAGAGACGTTGGCTTTGCCTGAGATTTTCCTCAGTATGGCATTAAACGTGATTATTAAGAGCGAGGAAATGCGGTAGTTTGTGGATTAACCGTAGAGTAGACTTGCAAACTTATGAGGAACTATTTTTAAAGTTGTACTATGTAACTTTTCTCGCCACGTGCTTGTCTCCATGGAACCGTGGCAACAAGCAGGTGGCGCCAAATGGCTAAGTTACAGGTCAGTTCTATGGAGAGGCAAATCCGTTCAAACAAATGTAAAATAAATATGTTTCATGTCATATTGTTGGACATATAATTCACCGTGTAGAAAGCAAAGAAAAGTTACGCAAGTTAGTCCACCTTTAAAGCTTACAACATATATTTTTAAATCTAGCATACTGTATTGTCATATCTGTGCTTAAAACTATTTTAGGTAAGTTTTAGGAATAAAACTTGTTCCTAAAGCGATTATCCAACCTACATTTTCTGCATATCCAAACCAGTCAATACAATTTGTCTTTTAAACTTTACTTTTCACATTCTATTACAACTAGATCTAAATGACCACTATGACACAATAATATGCCGATTCTATACATCTGCGTGCACTATTACCCATAATGCATGAACTGGCTGCCCTCCATAATCAAAATCAATTCAAAACAAGGAACGGTTCAGTCGTTTATCCGCTATATTAAAGGAAAAGTAACGTTTTTTTTACAATCTGAGCCTTATTTCGGTAATAAAACAAGTTGTTTTACTCACCCATAGCACTTTGGTGTCATATGGAGCACTTCTAGAGATGTTTTAGATTTGCGATCTCCATAATGTGAGTTCTCGGGGCACATGTTTGCGGTCTCCAAATAACACAAACTTAAGCACTTTTCAAATCATAGAAGCTCGATGTCTTAGTCTACGATTTCGTTTGGTCAAAAGTGGCCTGTAATCCGAGATTTAGCCATAGTTTCGAGTAGATGAGGACGCCAATGCGCATGCGCGGACTGTGCGCTCAGCTCCTGGGACCCAAACATGAAACGCAAAGCTGTAAACTATGGCTAAATCTCGGATTACAGGCCACTTTTGATTCAAACGAAATCGTAGACTAAGACATCGCGCTTCTATGATTTGAAAAGTGCTAAAGTTTGTGTTATTTGGAGCCCGCACGGGGCATATTACATGCTCGGGGAATATATTATATGCCCCGAGCTATGGCTAGAAGTCGCGCTAGGCTAACCACAAATCTAAAACATCTCTGGAAGTGCTCCGTATGACACCAAAGTGCTATGGGTGAGTAAAACAACTTGTTTTATTACCGAAATAAGGCTCAAATTGTAAAAAAAACTTTACTTTTCCTTTAAGTACAACACTGTTTGTAAAGTCATCCGCCAATTTGTAAAAACACAAAATGCACTAAAATAGGCACAATAATTCCCAGTGGGGTTGTCATTTACTTGAATGTTTGAAACTACGTACGCTAAGAATCACTATGACTGTTGTTGTCTATGGGCTTTACATTACATGGCTTTGAATACTGCGTCACCTATGGGCCAGAGTCTATGTACAAAATACTACAATTCAATCAGGAAATGCTTTGTTACATGAAATTAAGACGTTTTAATGGTGCACTGTGTAACTTTTGGGCAGGGGGACCTTTTTGTTTTGTATGGGTATGTCATTCCTCTGCCTGGAATGTTCCACAGTATGACATTATACATGCAGTATATTTAATTACAGTGGTTTTACTTCTCAAAAACACCTAGAAAAAACAACATTCTGACTGTGAGCGTGGCCGCCTCTCCACAGATCTGACTTGTAACTTGGCCTGGTTTGGTCTCAGTGAAGGTAAAAAGGTTGAATGCCATACTGCGGAACATTCCAGACAAAGCAACATCAAAATTTACACAATGCACCTTAAAGTGAAATTAGCTTATCGCCGAAATACAGTTTTAGTTGAATACGTTACTTTTGAGAAACGGCATGCCAAGTTTTTAAGCACCACTTAATGGCAAAAATGCAGTGTCCAATAATGTCCACACAGAATTTAAAATACAATACCGACAAAAGGAGACCAAAGAGAGAACATTTTGGGCCAAGAAAATAATAGGCTTTCTGCACAATAGCATATAAAATAAACAACTTATTAAAATTCAAATTAATTAAAATAAAGACTACCCAATAATGATATCTTTTTTAAATTAAATGACTAGTAAAAAGGCTTTTTTTTCTACTTTCTACATTTTATATACATACAGAAGACATCAAATATATGAAGTAATGTATGTGGAATTATTTAGTAAAGAGAAAAGTGAAATAAGTCTACTACTAAACATTTTTCGACAAAACAAAAGACTTTGTTTCTATGGAGATGTCACTGCTCTGTCTGGAATGTTCCACAGTATGACAATAAACAGCTCTACCTTACATTTATTCAATTACAAGTGGTTTTATGGCTCAAAAGTACCTCGAAAAAACAACATTCTGACTGTGAGCGGGGTCACCTCTCCACAGATCTGACCTGTAACTTGGTCTAGTTTCGTCTCCGTGAAGATAGAAAGGTTTAATGCCGTACTGTGAAACGTTAAGGACAAAGCAAAAACAACTCCATGAAGAAAAGCATCTGAGGGACCCTCCACCAGAAAAGTTACACAGTGCACCTTTACTTTTTTCTTTACACCTTACTCCATATACTTGATGTCTTCTGTGTGTATATCAAATGTTGAAAGTAAAGAAACATACAGAAAAAAACATTAAATGAGAGTTTTGTTACTGTAGAATTAGCCAAATTAGCCAAATTAGCACTAGCGTTAGCATTGAGACACAAACATCTCTAAACACAGAAATTTCCTCTGCTCAAATATTGATTATATATTTGTGTACTTTTTACCATGTTAATGTGACATTACTCCCTTATCTTTAAACATTTATTCATTTTAGCATGACTCGGCAAAAAACAGAAAGATAAAACTGGACAGGAAGTACCGATGCTAACGGTGAGGTTGCTAGGCGCTAATGTGCACAGAGCCTATTACAATATTAGGAAAAAGTCGGGTTGGACTGTTTCTATGCTAAAATACAATCTTTGCATGTTTATAGCTTATAGATTTTAAATTTAATGTCGATTTGTCATAGTTTTTGTTGGAAAAAGTTGGCAACAAATAATTTTAGCTAGTTAGTATCCGCTAACATATGTACTGTTATCAACTAATTGCCAATATATATCATATAAATAATAAAAAAAAAAGGTTAAAACTGCACTGTGTAACTTTTCTTGCGGGAGGCTAGTCTCCATGGAGATGTTGCTTCATCTAGAATGTTCCGCGGTGTGGCATTAAACTGATCAATCTTGCATTTATTCATTTACAGATGTTTGTTAAATCGCTAAAACCTTGGAAAAACTTACTCACCTCCTGCTTCCCCACAGATCTGACCTATAACCCGGCAGCAATCTGCTCGTCTCCATGGAGATGCAAAAGTTTAATGCCACGTGTAACATTCTAGGCAAAGCAATCACGTCACCATGGAAACAAGCAGAGCGCAGACCCTCCCCCCAGAAAAGTTACACAATGCAGATTTTACATATTTTTGTTGACATCTGCATTAGCTGGTACATCTTTTTATTTTTTTGCTGCAATTTCTTGTTGCTATGGTCACAAAATGGCTTCGTATTCAACAAATTTGCTGTTTTTTTGCTCATCCCAAAACAAAAAAAAATCACGTTAGCAATTGTAACTTAGCGTCGTTAGTCAATACAGTATCTAAACTAGAACTTTGCCCAATTATAAATACGAATTACTCTTTTTTCCTTTACGCTATCCACTATTTTGTGTCTATGGTCCAATCTAAACACGTATATTTAAGCACCTTTGCCTATCTCCTCCCTGATTGGTCACATGGCACAGGTGATCAGCCAATCGCGTAGCTTCGTCAGACCTCTTCTTTGACGTTTGTGTGTTGCTTATGGCGACTATGCGCACTCTTATGCGAATGATGCTTTAACTTAACCTCACTTGTTTGCGTTTCGTCTTGTTTTTGGTCCACGTTTGAATCCTCGACTTTAAAATCATTCTCTGTATCTTCTCGCGTTTTGACATTTATCACGTCGTCGATCCAGCTCCTGAACCGCCCGATCCGCGTGTATATCGACGGGGAGGAGGGTTCGTGGCACCCGTTACCCCCGGCGACGACCCCGGACAGCACCCATCGCCCGGAGTCGCTGAGGCAGACCAGACCCCCCCCTGAGCTGCTGTCGCACCCTTCGCCGTGCGCCCGGGTGGTGTTGGGGGGGCTGCCGGCGCAAATGCTGTCGTGGCTGTAGAAGGAGTCGCCATATTGTTTTTTACACTGCCAAGACGACATGAGAGGGACCCAGGTCGCAAAGACTGGCTCTGGAAGAAAAAAGGAAGAAGGAAGGAAGGAGGAAGGAAGGAAGTAAGGAAGAAGGAAGGAGGAAGGAAAGAAGGAAGGAAGGAGGAAGGAAGGAAGGAAGGAAGGAAGGAAGGAGGAAGGAAGAAAGAAGGAAGGAAGAAGGAGGAAGGAAGAAGAAAGGAAGAAGGAAGGAACAAAGAAGAAAGGAAGGAAGGGAGAAGGAAGAAAGAAGGAGGAAGGAAAGAAGGAAGGAAGGAAGGAAGGAAGAAGGAAGAAAGAAGGATGGAAGAAGAAAGAAAAAAGGAAGGAAGAAGGAAGGAAGGAGGAAGAAGGAAGAAAGGAGGGAAGAAAGAAGGATGGAAGATGGAAGAAGGAAGGAAGGAAGAAACAAGGAAAAAGGAAGGAAGAAAGAAGGAAGGAAGAAGGAAGGAAGGAGGAAGGAAGAAGGAAGAAAGAAGGAAGGAAGAAGGAACAAAAAAGGAAGAAGGAAGAAAGAAGGATGGAAGAAGGAAGAAGGAAGAAGGAAGGAAGAAGGAAGGAAGAAGGAAGGAAGAAGGAAGGAAGGAAGAAGGAAGGAAGAAGAAGGAAGAAAGAAGGAAGAAGGAAGGAAGAAAGAAGGATGGAAGAAGGAAGAAAAAAGAAAGGAAGGAGGAAGAAGGAAGAAAGAAGGAAGAAGGAAGGAAGAAAGAAGGATGGAAGAAGGAAGGGAGGAGGAAGGAAGAAGGAAGGAAGAAAGAAGGAAAAAGAAGATTATAGAGAAATTATAAAAACAAAGAGAAGACTAAAATATCAAAATTAATGTCCTTTATTATGGATAAGTGACTCTTGTGAGCTTTAAAGGTGCACTGTGTAACTTTTTGATTTGGGTGGGGGTCCGTCACCTGCTTGTTTCTATGGATACGTCATTGCTCTGCCTGAAATGTTCCACAGTTTGACTTTAAACAGCTCTACCTTATATTTATTTATTACAAGTGGTTTTATAGCTCAAAAATACCTAGAAAAACAGACATTCTGACTGTGAGCGGGGTCGGCTCTCCACAGATCTGACCTGTAATTTGGTCTGGTTTGGTCTCCTTGAAGATAGAAAGGTTTAAAGTGATACTCCGGGATTTTTGACATAGGGTCCAATTTTCTAGTTAGCCAGCGTGTAGGATATGTGTAGAGAAAGTTATTTTGCGATTTCATGCAGTCTTTGTAAAATCTGAGTTGGCTGTTGCTAAGCTAGCGAAAGTGAACGTCCTGCAGCTAGCCAGCCACTAAAATAGACATACCCAGTACAAAACAAACACCCAAACAAATCAGTTATTATGCCAGGGTATCGATGTACATATCTGTGTTGATAGAATGATTAAGGAAGTAAACCAAGCATGTATTCCTTTGATCATCATCAGCAATTCGTACTTCCTCATTGAAAGCTTGACAGCCGCGGATTGATATCACCCGCATGTCCCAATCCGACCGGCTCTAATAGTTTGTTTACTAGCAACCTCGCAACTGTAAAAGTGAGCACACGGAGCCTGTTCAAAGTATGGCAATGTTTGGCGAGCCCGATTATTTTGATGAGGAGGAAGAGCAGTTGCATTTTTCCAGTGAACCATACTTGTATGAGCCGGAGTATACGGACGAAGAATTGAAAGAGATGGATTTACAAAGAGCAAGAGAACAAGAGAGCGCGTCTGCAAATGCAGCCGCCGCCGAAGCTGCAGCAGAAAGCCGGGACAGAAGAACCGGGGATTGGTGGTGTCAGTGCCGAAATTGCGAAGTTATGGAGAACGAGGATGAATGTTTTTGCTGCAGGGAGTGGGACTTAGTTATCCCACAAATGCAAGAGCTGGAGCTAGATACTTCGTTTCGAAGTCTAGATGTGTCTGGTGGCCATAGCACTTCCAATGGTGTCTGCATAACAGAGCACCAGGACTTCTTGCCCCATCTCAATCGTGGCGTACTGGAGACATTCTTCTGCGTCGAAAAGATAAATTGGAAGAAACGACCTAGACCTGCTGGACCTAATGGCCAGTTATCAATGCGGTAAGTGGTGTGCCAGAAAAAAATGTTGAATGTAGGAGCGTTTGGCCAGTTGCAAAATCAGTGAGATGATTATACTCACATCTTCTAAGTTAGGCCTCCTGTTTCTGTTACTCACCAACGTGTGTAATGCATGCCTCCAGTCTCTACTCTTTGTAATAATGACAACTGCTGCTGATGAATTGACGAGGGAGAAGTAAAATTCCGCCGCTGCTTAGAAACTAGTCCCCCAATATGCGTCAATTAAGTCGTTTGAAGCAAGGTCCGTTTCGTTCAAAATCTTATTATATCAACACAGATATTTAAATCGATACCCTGGCATAATAACTGATTTGTTTGGGTGTTTGTTTTGTACTGGGTATGTCTATTTTAGTGGCTGGCTAGCTGCAGGACGTTCACTTTCGCTAGCTTAGCAACAGCCAACTCAGATTTTACAAAGACTGCATGAAATCGCAAAATAACTTTCTCTACACATATCCTACACGCTAGCTAACTAGAAAATTGGACCCTATGTCAAAAATCCCGGAGTATCACTTTAATGCCATACTGTGAAACATTCCAGACCAAGCAAAAACATCTCCATTGAGAAAAGCATTTGAAGGACCCTCCACTAGAAAAGTTACACAATGAACCTTTAAGCCGTGTTATAATGTTGTTTGATTCCTCAAAAACAAACCTGGAGTTGTGTTTTGTTTCATTCACACATGTTTGAGTAAGCTTTTATTATCAGTCTGTCTACATCTCCAAAGCTCAAAATGCTATGTTCCACCTTGTGATGTCATGTAGTGGTAGTTTTCATGTTAACAGCTTTTTTTGTTTTGTTATTTGTTTTTAATTTGTTTATCAGTGCACATTAATGAACACTTTGTACATTTTCATGTACAAATATTCATGTACAAATATTAATATCTTTTGTTGCCTTCATGTTTCATTGTGTAAATATGCCGGATTTAGCTAGACGCTACTTTCCATCCGTAGTCCTCCGACATTTAAAGGTCCCATGGCATGAAATTTTCACTTTCTGAGGTTTTTGAACGTTAATGTGAGCTCCCCTACCCTGTTTAGGCCCCCCCCCACCATGGTTAAAAGTTGTGAAATGTCTAAACTGAGCATTTGCGATCCTTTTCTGCGTTACAAAAAATCAGAGCTCAAACGGGCGAGTTTGAACAAGGCACCTTATTGACGTCAGATCGAAAAAAGAAATGCAAATGCAGTTCCACCCCCATCTGTCTGTACTCAGCGTCTCTGTAAATCACGCCCAGAGAGTTTGGACTGCGAATGCGCTAGGCAATGCGAAATGCGTTTTTTAATTTGCCTGGAGGCACGTCCGAGTGTTTCTAGGCTCGGAAGTCCTTTATCTGAGCCTCTGGACCTTTGAACAGCAGTGGTTTAATTTTATTTTATGTGGAAATGTGTTTATTTTTCAATGGAACGCTTCAAATCTCTCCCCCCGTGCAAAAACAAGGAAATGGATCAGCTGTCGGCTCTGAGCTCTGAGCAGAGAGTTTGGCCACGCCCCCACCCTCTACTATTGGCCATCTGTTTACTCCTCATTTGCATTCAAGCAACAACGCCCAGAATAAAGTGTTTGAGAGAGATATTTATGACTCTTTCTCATCTTATCTCTGTTTCTCATGCACTGAGTGTTGATTTTGAAGAAGGATTCATTTACAGTATTAGGGAACCATTAAGGAGCCATATAAAAGCATCAAGAAGTACCATGTCATGGGATCTTTAAAGACAACAACATGACAATAACAAAAAACATTTATAATATTTACAGAACAATACATTACATGGTACACATTGAACCTCACCTATGTTGACAGGTTTGGTTGGTTTTGAGCCATTTTTTGAGCTCTTTTTTAAAAGCGATAAGGGTAGAACTCTCTCGTATAGTTGTTGGAAGACTATTCCAGTTCATACAACCCTTAACAGAAATGGTGTTTTGTCCTGTAGCAGTTCGTCTAAATGTCCCCTCACAGTCCCTCTGGAAGCAGGTCTGGAGTCCTGAGGTTGTTTTCTCTGCGTTTAAAAAATTCCTTCAAGGGAGGAGGGGCGAGGTCATTAAGGGATTTATAGATGAGGCAAGCAAGTTTAAAAGTTTTACAATTTTCAAAACTTTTTAATGTTAATCTGTATGGGTATCCTTCTAAAAGTTACGTGCAGTAACATTGACTTACCTCTGACACTCTCCGCTCAACCCGGTTCGGCTCGCATTCTGGAGCCCACGTAAGTAGGTCCGGTAACTTTGCAGGGATATGAAATGAAGCTTGTTCACCTTTAGCGGAAGTCTAAGCCGAAGTTTAAAAATGAACAGGCTGATAGCGTTAACATGGGCGTAGTGATACGAGTGGAGAGACACAATACGCAAATGTGAAATACGCTGCTGTGATTTTTGTTTGGGACGCAAATATATCACCTTTCGGACAAATGTTTTGTTTTGAGAAGAAAAACAAGCTTTATTTCATGTTCCAGGGAAGTTACCGGACCTACTTACGTGGGCTCCAGAACGCGAGCCGAACCGGGATCAGCTGAGACTGTCACACGTAACTTACACACGTAACTTTTAGAAGGAAACCCATACAGATTAACATAAAAAAACTGCACTATCCCTTTAAAAGCTGGTATTTCTCTAAAACAAAAATGTATAAAGCTGCTCTAAAGGTTTTAATACTGTGGTACAGGATCAGGATTTAGCAGCATCAGTTGAAATAAAAGGCCTAATTTGTTTAAAGTTTTGAATATTAAATTTTACAGCGTTGACATTTTTTTTTTACATGATTTTTAAAGGTAAGCTACCTTTTACCTTTTAGTTCAGTAGAGATCGGCAATTCCAAGGCTGCAATCGTCCAAATGATTCTAGCGAAGGTGTATGGAGCTTAAAAAACACAGTGGAGCACTTCCTGTATTAGCACATGACATCACAAGGTGGAATAGAGCGTTTTCAGTTTGAGAGAAGAACTCAGATTTGTGTGGTAAACATGTGTGAATGAAACAAAACACAACTCCAGGTGTGTTTGTGATGAGGAAACAACATTATAACGTCAGAAAGTTGAGTAACTTGGGCCTTTTTAAACCGAGATCTTCACCTGGGCTGTTCCACGCGGCGGTCACCGTCACCACACACGACGAGAGGCTGTTCTTCTCCGCAGTCTCCACCGGGGGGAGACAGGCGGCGTTGGAGTTCGGGTCCAGGGACATGCAGCTTCCTTTGGGGCTGAGCAGTCGGATCAGGGCCAGGTCGTGCCGTCCCCGGTGACCTTTAAACTTCCTGTGGACCACCACCTGTTTGGGGATGAGGGTCTGGACCGTGGAGCCGACCCGGACCAGAAGACGGGAGGAGTGAGGGATCGCCCTAAAAGAGAAAGAAAGAAAGAGAGAGGTGGAGTTTATTAGAATTTATAGGCGTTAAGTAAAATTTGCTTTGTCCCAGTACAGAGGTATTGTAAAAGTTGCTCTTAGGGTCAGAATTATACTGTTGTGTGCGGTCTGTATGTAAATATAAAGCTTTTATAATCCGTGAACCAGGAAGCAAGACCGCTGCACTGTTAAAGGAGAATTAACGTTTTTTACAATCTGAGCCTTTTTGAGGTAATAAAACAAGTTGTTTTACTCACCCATAGCACTTTGGTGTCATATGGAGCATTTCCGGAGATGTTTTAGATTAGCGATATCCATAATGTGAGTTCTCGGGGCACATGTTTGCGGTCTCCAAATAACACAAACTTTAGCACTTTTCAAATCATAGAAGCTCAATGTCTTAGTCTACACTTTCGTATGAGTCAAAAGTGGCCTGTAATCCGAGATTTAGCCATAATTTACAGCTTTGCGTTTCATGTTTGGGTCCCGAGAGCTGAGAGCGAAATAAGATGTGACTCCGCACATGCGCACTGTCCTCCTCATCTACTCGAAACTATGGCTAAATCTCTGATTACAGGCCACTTTTGACTCAAACGAAAGTGTAGACTAAGACATTGAGCTTCTATGATTTGAAAAGTGCTAAAGTTTGTGTTATTTGGAGACCGCAAACATATGCCCCGAGAACTCACGTTACAGATATCGCTAAACTAAAACATCTACAGAAATGCTCCAAATGACACCAAAGTGCTATGGGTAAGTAAAACAACTTGTTTTATTACCGAAATAAGGCTCAGATTGTAAAAAACTTTCTCCTTTAAAGGGATAGTGTGTGTTTTTAAAAAAAAATGTGAATCTGTATGGCGTCCCCTTCAGCAGTGTCGTCCATTAACACTGACTTACCCCTGACAGTGTCCTCTGAGCCGAATTCTGCTCCGGTTCTGGCACTGACAAAAGTAGGTCCGGCAAGTTAGCCAGGGCAGTTAATAAAGCTTATTTTTCTTCTCAAAACAATATTTGTCCAAAAAGTGATATAATTGCGTCACAAAACAGAAAAATTCAGCAGTCTAAATCGCTTGGTGCTATTTTCACTGCGCGCCTATTATTATTATTAGCCTGTTCACTTGTAAGTGGATGTTTACAAGTGAACAGGCTAATAATACTAATAGGCGCGCAGTGATACGACTCGAGAGAAAATAGGACCAAGCGATTCCGACTGCTGAATTTTTCGCGGACAACTGTTTTGTGACGCAAATATATCACTTTTTGGACAAATATTGTTTTGAGAAGAAAAACAAGCTTTATTAATTGTCTCCGCTAACTTACCGGAACTACTTTCGTGAGCTACAGAACCGGAGCAGAACTCGGCTCAGAGGACACAGTCAGGGGTAAGTCAGTGTTAATGGACGACACTGCTGAAGGGGACGCCATACAGATTCACATTTTTTAAAAAAACGCACTATCCCTTTAAAGGGCCCTTATTCCGCTATTTTTTGACGTTATAATGTTGTTTCCTCATCACAAACCTGGAGACCTGGAGTTGTCTTTTGTTTTATTCACACAAGTTTAACACACAAAACCTGCATATTTAGGCTGAGTTATTCCTTCAAACACAAAATACTCTGTTCCACCTTATGATGTCATATCGTAATACAGGAAGTACTCAGCTGTGTTTTTGATAAACATCTTCACTAGAATCATTTGGATGATTTCAGTCCTGGAACTGCCAATTTCTACTGGACTAAAGGTAAAAGGAGCTGTTAACTTACGCTGACACTGCTGCTTAAATGACACTTAAATGGCACTGACACTGCTGCTTAAATGACACCATTTGGGCTTTATTTACGCTACACATTGTGTTTTACCTATTTGTATCATATCCAAGTTTACTGTACTTTTGCTATGGGTATATGTGATGTTTTAGTCATTATGTTTATTGTCTTGTTTATCAGATGTTTTATGTTCACTGTGGGCCTAGGGGGCGCTGCAATTTCAAATCCTGTGTGACTTTGAACTTAACTTGAAAACTAGTGCTTCATGACATCACAAGGTGGAACAGAGCATTTTGAGTTTTGGTGATGCAAACAGACTAATAATAAAGTGTGAATGAACCAAAACAACTCCAGGTCTGTTTTGAGGAGGTAACAATATTATAACATGACTAAAAACTCACAAGAATCAACTTTGCGTATTTTAGGACCTTTAACATGTTGTTGTTGTTGGCAGTGGTGCTCTGGCCTCTGAAAGTTGATAAAAGCTCATCAACTCATTATGATGAGTAATAATTATGATGTTGATTAGGATAATTAGAAAATCACCTTGAAGAGATACAAGACAGGTAGGTTTTAAAGGGATATGCCACCCCCAGGTCAAACTTGGGCATCTCCCCACAGTCCAGAGACTAAAATAAGTGGTGGAAAGCGTTTTCCTGGTCACCCAGCCATTGTCTGAGTCTGTCAGCACTGACCGCCGCGGTATCTGCAGCTACTCCGCGTTAGACTGGAGTCTAACGTCGCCAGAGAAAGATTTCGGCCAAAAGGAATTAATTTACTCGATGCTTTTTCCAATTACTTTCTGTGTAGTGCGCATTCATATCGAGTGCAAATAAATGTGCAAATCAACACGGAGAGCTTGACTTGGTCATTTTGGGTGGGAACTATTTTTCAGCGCGGAAAAACACAGCCGAAGCACACACCACGCTGACAGGGGAATCCCTGTTACGCACCAGGAAGGCAGTTCCCCTGTTATGCAGCGTGGTGTGTGCGCGGCGGTCAGTGCTGACAGACTCGGACAATGGCTGCGTCACCAGAAAAACGCTTTCCACCACTTATTTTAGTCTCTGGACTGTGGGGAGATGCCCAAGTTTGACCTGGGGGTGGCATATCCCTTTAATGCCATATATACAGCTCTGGAAAAAAATAAGAGACCACTGCAAAATGATACGTTTTTCTGATTTGACTACTCACAGGTATGTGTTTGGACAAAAGGAACATTTTTGTTTGAGTCTATAAACTACTGACAACATTTCCCCCATACTCCAAATAAAAATATTATCGTTTAGAGTGCTTATTTGCAGAAAATGACAAAATAACAAAAAAAAAACAAAAAAAAGCTCCATGTTTTCAGACCTCATTTTGAAACAACATAATACTAAGATGAAGGGAGAAATTCAATTTGTCAACTGGACAAAGTTTATTTGGTCGAAAACGTTTCGCAGCTCATCCGTGCTGCTTCGTCAGTTCTGGTTAGAGTGCTGGTTAGACACTGCTTATATCTAGCTGCAGGGAGGAGCTAACTATACTGAAATTATTCTGAAACTATCTCAACTATTTGTTTTTGAGTTTCTGTCTTTTGTTTTTCCAATTTCTCTGGCGTCTAGTTTAGCATACCCATTCAACCCCTAACAACTGTTTTCACACCTCTGGCCCTGACCTGGCTGCCCAAGCTGCAGAGGTGTGAAAACAGTCGTTAGGGGTTGAATGGGTAAGTTCTAACCAGAACTGACGAAGCAGCGCGGATGAGCTGCGAAACGTTTTCGACCAAATAAATTTTGTCCAGTTGACAAATTCAATTTCTCCCTTTATCAAGGATTCTACCTGGACGACTGAGGGATTCTTCAGCCAACAAAATACTAATGTTTACACTTAAGAAGAGTTCAGAAATCAATATTTGGTGCAATAAGCCTTATTTTTAATCACAGTTTTCATGCGTCTTGGCATGCTCTCCACAAGTCTTTCACATTGTTCTTGGGTGACTTTATTCCACTCCTGGTGCAAGAACTGAAGTAGCTCAGCTTTGTGTTTGTGTTGGAATTCAACAGACGCTGGAATGGAATGGCTGTAATACATGTAGAGATGCTGAGTTCAGAAAAAAATGCAGTGGTCTTGTATTTTTTCCAGAGCTGTATTTGTATTCCAGGGAAAGCAATAACATCTCTGTGGCTACATCCAGAGTCTAAATAATAATTGATCCTATTATATTACATGTTATATATACTGCATGGTGTGTTTGTTGGATATAAGTGCTCCCAGACCTGGTGAGGCAGGAGGCGGAGGTGAGGGCCCAACAGGAGCTGACCAGAGTCCCACTGCACAGAGGAGTGAGCCCCTCCTGGGACTGTCTCCACACAGACACCTGCCAGGGCCAAGTGTTCCTGAACAAAAACAGAGAAACAGAGCAGAGAACTGAAGTCAGGGGGCTGGAGGAAGGACTGGGCACTAAATCAGGTGAAATTACTGTTGAAGATATGCAAAATTATAAGAGTGAATAGAGCATGTATAAGAAAAGCTGCAAAAATATCAATTAAATTCCAATTTTGCTTTTTAAATGGTTCGAGGGGCCAGTGGTGCAGATTCCATGAGTCTGCTCCAGGGCAGGTGTGGCTACAGGAATACCTTACCATCACAAGTTTGTAGTAAATGAAAAATGACGACAGCTTTGAGATGCTTTGAATGTCTAAATCAGGGGTGTCAAACATGCGGCCCGGGGGCCAGATCTGGCCCTCCAAGACCTGTAATCAGAATCAGAATTTTATTGCCATTGTCAAGTGAACACAATTCACAAAACTAGGAACTTGTCTCGGTGATAAGGTGCGAATATAAAACACAAAATAATAATAACTATAATATAGACACTAAATAATAATAATAATAATAATAATAATAATAATAATAATAATAATAATAATAATAATAATAATAATAATATAGCTATAATAAAGTAAAAAATAAACAATCCAAATAGAAAAAGGTTCAGAGGAGCAGCATCAGAACAGGCCCTCAGGAATCTGGCCCCTGGCTGATTTTCTATTAAAATATTTTAATTACATTTTAATTTTCTATTAAAATATTGGTGATTTTCTGCACCTTTTTTCTGTGCATTTTAGCATAGCAGCGTCTCCAGTGCCTCTGTGCGTGGCCCCTCCCACCAGAGCAGCACAAATGAAGACTCGCCTCTTTCCAAACGCTCTTAAAGGACCATCGTTTTGGCTGTTGACCGTGACACCCTCATCAGCAAAATGTCAAAAATGAGAAAAGTGGAAGCCGAGTGCAGGAATTTGCAAGAAAAATTGACTAATTCCTATTCCTAAAACCTGTACGCTTGTGTTGAAATTGCATTTTTCTTAAAGTTTCAGGTCATTTGTAATATTATAATATTTTGTAAAAGAAAGAGTTAATCAAATAAAAAAACACTTGCGTTTCTCTGCACAAATATTTGGACTTATTGCTATTTTTGGGGTATATATGCCATGAGTTTTCTGATCTGGCCCCTTTGGGATGAAAGTAGGTTGGATACGGGTCCTGGACCAAAAGGAGTTTGACGCCCCTGGTTTAAATGTAAAGATTTATAAACCAAAACTGTGATAACAGGAGAAGTTCAATTTGTCAACTGGACAAAGTTTGTTTGGTTGAAAACGTTTCGCCGCTCATCCGAGAGGCTTCGTCAGCTCTAATAAGAATACTGGTAAGACACTTGCTTATATCTTGCTGTAGGGAGGAGCTACCTAGCTAACTACTTTCCGGAACTATCTCATTGGTTTCGATCTTTTGTTTCTCAGGCGTGTAGGGATGAATAGGGACTGTCAGCTAGACGCCAGAGAAACAAAAGATCGAAACCAATGAGATAGTTCCGGAAAGTAGTTAGCTAGGTAGCTCCTCCCTACAGCAAGATATAAGCAAGTGTCTTACCAGTATTCTTATTAGAGCTGACGAAGCCTCTCGGATGAGCGGCGAAACGTTTTCAACCAAACAAACTTTGTCCAGTTGACAAATTGAACTTCTCCTGTTATCATGGATTCTACCTGGACGACTGAGGGACTTTTCACGCAAACCAAAACTGTCCACAAAGTGCCTCTAGATGGTGCTGTTGTTTTGCTCAACATCAACGCACAGCCACAACCATCCATTTCTGTTAAGACTTTATTTTTGTTCTCAGGAAATCCTCCAACGTACCAAGATATATATTTTGCCCATGTCAACACACATTTCTCTCCTGGGTTAGCGTTCTTTTGTCTATATCCTCCTGAGACCCGGCCCATTCATTTGTGTCCTTTATAGTGCACATTGAGTTAATCAGTCTGTCTATTAAGTGTTTTGAGATAGACTCTAGTAGTTTGTGGCTGCGCTATGAAAAAAAAAAAAAAAAAAATACATAAATAAAAATACATAAATAAGTTAATTAATTAATTAATTAATTAATCAATAAAATATTAAAAAAAATAAAATAAACATGCATAAATAAGTAAAAAAAAATAAATCAATAATAAATAAAAATATAAATAAAAATATAAATAAAATAAAAAATACATAAAAATACATAAATAAGTAAATAAATAAGAAATTAAAGTTGTAACATGTCCATTCAATCATCATCAAAATCAAAATCAAAAGTGGCCTGTAATCCGAGATTTATCCATAGTTTACAGCTATGCGTTCCATGTTTGGGTCCCGGGAGCTGAGAGCACACTCCGCACATGCACACTGGCGTCCTCATCTACTCAAAACTATGGCTAAATCTCGGATTACAGGCCACTTTTGACCAAACGAAATCGTAGACTAAAGACATCGAGCTTCTATGATTTGAAAAGTGCTAAAGTTTGTGTTATTTGGAGCCCGCACGGGGCATATTACATGCTCGGGGAATGCCCCGAGCTATGGCTATAAGTCGCGCTAGGCTAACGGCGCTATTAACACTGTGATACCTGCATCCGATTACTGAATTGTTAATCTATGTTTGTACATCTGTCCTATGCAAATAAACAATAAATAAATAAAATTCCATATCACATTCAAAAGTAATTTCTATTCACAGCATAGAGATATAAAAGACAAGGGATGTAGGAGAAAATTCTGGGCCCAGAGTACAGATAATCTTGGTGAGTCCACACTACAGTGGTACCTCGTTATAACGCGGTTCACCTTTTTGTTTCGCAGATTTTTTTATTCGAATTTTTTTACAGTGTATCAATGTGCATTATGTTCTGTGTCCTGATTGGCTAAGGGAGTGTAGACCTTTGCCGATTTGTGTCCCACCACAGGACTAAAACAGGACTATACCAGGACTAAAACAGGACTAAACCAGGACTAAACCATGATTAAACCAGGGCTAAACCAACACTAATCCAGGACTTAAACAGGACTAAACCAGGACTAAACCAGAAATAAAGCACTATTTTGTATTGTATTAAATTGACAATACAGGTGATTTTTAACTTAACTTTTTAACTTAACTTAATTTAACTTAATTATTCAATGATTATATGGACTTTTTTTTTGTTATAAAAGCATTTCCATTTTAACAAAGTATAATTCTGCACTAAATCTGACCTGCCCTGAAACTCCACACCACAGTGATGGAGGGCTTAGCTTAATGTGATGCAAATAAGCTCTGAAGGCCTGGAAACAAGACTCTTTAGAGAAGCTTTTCTCAAGATCGTTATTCTGAGATGTCCCGCTTTCAAACAGCCACAACTTCTTCAAATGTTGTCAGATTTCTATGTGTAAGGCATATTGGAAAGCTTAGAATCTACACTTTCAGAATCTGTGAATAACTCAAAACGCCTCCGGGATGGCTTGTGTCCTGTTTTGCTGCGGTCGGTCACATTTGTCCGTCATTCTCCTCCATGTCTCCCGTACAGTACAGAATGAGTTCAGACAAATTTCTATAAATGTTCGATCACAGTGCGACTCTGAAGTGCTGTATGTTTGCAAGTTTTCTCCCCGACAAAACCCACAATGCCGACGAAACGTTCTTAAATATAATCGAAGGTGGCATGTCTGTTTATAAGAATCTTCTCTCCCAAAAGAAAAAGAGACCGCCAACAACTCCCCATAACCATGTTCTTCACTCGGAAAAAGACGCCTGACACCGAGGCGGAGCGGCGCCAGGTCGAAGAGGCGCGGTCAGAGGAACTGTGAAATACACGCGTTGTTGAAAATCTACGAAAGTTTGAGTGTTTAAACAAGAGAGAAATGTGAGAAAATGTTAATGCTAGTCTGACAAAAGTGTAGAATGTGTGTGGTGAGGCGTTTACAGCCTTAAAACATGTAGAATAATTGTAAAATATAAACCTGACTACTTCTCAGATTTCGCCTATTGCGGGTTATTTTTAGAACGTAACCACCGCGATAAACGAGACCACTGTATTTGTTGTCTAATGAAAAATGCATGTTACAAACTCTGAAAAGGCCCCCCTATCGCACTGGGCCCTGGGTAAACAGTACCCTTTACCCCCCCAACAGTCCGACGTCCCTGTAAAAGACGTTTCACTTCACTCTCACCTGATGACGTTCCCCTCTCCGGTGTTGGCGTTCCCCTCGAGTTTGCGTAGCCCACAGCCGGCCTCCTCTCCCCGGGGCAGCTCTGCCTCGTGGGGCTGAACGTCACAGTGGACCCCAGCGTCCTGCCTCCGCCTGCAGCCCTGCGAACTTTGACCCAGAGACGGACACTCCCCCAGAAACTCCTCCTTCCCCGTGCACCTGACCCGGTCCAGGTGAACGGGCCCTTTGCTCTGTCCAAACCCAGCGGCTGCTACTGCTCTGCCACTGAAAAAACAACATAGAAACAAGGGTGAAAAACAACTATTTTAATTTTATTTTATTTACATGTATTTATTTATATATTTTTAATTAGCCATTTTACTCCAACCCAAACCCAGTAGCGCCTCTGCTCTGCCACTGACAAACAAACAAGGAAGATATAAGGACGAAAAACAAACTATTTTATTACTGTTAGTGCTGTCAGATGATTAAAAAAACTTAATCTAATTAAGTACACGATTTGTAATGAATTAATCTGATTAATCACATTTTTATCTCGTGAGAGAGGGAGACAGAGGCAACCCAATTTGCGATTGAGTTTGTCAATTTTTCTAAGGTCGCTTTGCTCATTCGTTTCCTAAATTCTGCGAGCGTGGTTTGGTGGTTTTTTGAAGTGCGCTCACGCTTGCGGTTTTTCTTCATGGCTCGCGGTGGTTTGTCTCGACAGGTTGGCCGTGTGTGATCCCAGCTCCCACAGATGAGTGCTGCCGTTGTGTCCTGGGGCAAAACACTCAACCCCCATCTCGCCCCCAGTGTCTGTGGACACTGGTAGCCCCCATGGCAGAAGTACATCAAGGCCGGTTGTGACGTGGACCGTCCTCCCGTGGACCCACCACCCGTGGGAGGATTCATGGGGTGCTCCCGCGACCCAGAAATGGAGAAGCAGAAGAAGATGGATGGATGGATGGTTTGTTGGTTTGGTGGTTTGGTGGTTTGTTGGTTTGGTGGTTTGGTGATGTGCTCTCACGCTCGCTCTATCACCGGTAACGATGGAACTTGTCCGGACGTGTTTATTGTTCAAATGATCCGTCAGGCTGGAGCAGCTTCTGTGATCGGAAAATTCTTTTTGACAAAAACTCCAAATCACAGCGTTCTTGTTGATAGTCCCGCCTTTGTTCTTTTTGTAAGGCCCTGGCCAGCAATTTGCTCGCCGCATGCCAAATTTAAAATGCGCACGCATTGAATTGCCGCTCATAATTAATTGCGTTATAATGCTTTAATTTGCAGTGTAATTAATTAATCTAATTCACGCGTTGAACTGACAGCCCTAGTTATTATTATTATCATTATTATTATTATTATTATTATGATTATTTTATTATTATTTGAATTTTCCCTTTCCTCTGCCCAAACACCACGGTGGCTACTGCTCTGCCCTCTGAATAACTTCTTATTTGGAACGCTGCAGCTAATGGATTAGCTGTGTCAATTTATAGTGAGCAGTGTTTTTTTTCTTTTTCATTTGTGCCAATTTGGCTGCACAACACCGCCGAATAATACTTGTATAACCAAGAAAAAAATGAATCTGGGAATGAAGTCAGCACTGAGCGGGTAGGAAAACAATTTTCTGAACACTGCTGTCTTGATTACAGGCGAGTCAAGAATAATTCAAACATGAATGAATCACTCTAGGTACGACTTTCTCTTAAATGTGATTTTGCATAATATGTCTCCTTTAAGATGCACGGCGGGTGCCCACTGCTCCTGACAATCTGTCTCAGGGTGGATTAGAGGACAAATTTCTATACGGAGCTATAAATTACACATGATCTTCAGGGTTTGTTGACGAGAAGAGAAGCTGACGTTAAATTGATCCATAACTCCATAACTCCAGTGCTTTAGGATGTAGAGCAGATTACCTCTTACCGAAGGTTATTAGTCCAGTCCCCATTGTATAAAAGCAATTACTTTGTGTAAAATATGGGAAAAAAGCAAGGTAAAGGTGTCAAATGTAGTTTAAAATAAAAAAGATATAATAATGTCCACACAACAAACAAAAAAGAAAATTGAGTTTTGAAGTGAGCTCATAAAATATTTACTACTAATAAGTGTGTAGAATCCCTCAGTCGTCCAGGTAGAATCCATGGCAAAAGGAGAAATTCAATTTGTCAACTGGAAAAAAGTTTATTTGGTCGAATATATTTCTCAGCTCATCCAAGCTGCTTCTTCAGTTCTGGTCAGACGCTGGTGGACACTGCCTATAGCCTGTCTCAATTTGCAGTTTGCACAGTTCGGAGTGTGGACGTCGGCGAAATGGGACAAGTCCCACAACTACCAGATGCAGATGCCTACTTCATTTTCTCCCGTAGCGCGCGGTGCATGCTGGGATATATGACTGCGCGAAGTGTGCATGAATGCACAGTTGGTTCACTGCGGTTTTCAGGGTGTATTGAGACACGGCTTATATCTGCCTGAAGGGAGGAGCTAACTACAATGAAATTACTTTGAAACTACCACACCTATTTGTTTACAGTTTCTGTTAGTTAGGTGGGCCTATTAAATATGCAGTGGGAGTGGAGTGTGGGGTCTTGTTAGTAGAACCATTCAGGGCCATAATGGGTGTTTTCACACCTCTGGACCTGACCTGCTGCCCTATTGTTTTCTTTGTTTTGATTTAGGTTTGAGGATAGAGTTATAGATGGAGACAAATGATGTCTGAGACCTCCATTTCTGTTCAAGGAAGGATTCTCTTTCTTGACAAAAATTGTCTCTGTAACATCCTTTTAAAGATCCCATGACATGATACTTCTTGATGCTTTTATATGGCACCTTAGTGGTTCCCTAATCCTATAAATGAATCCAAAATCAAGCCTCAGTGCATGAGAGAGCCTCTTGAAGGCAGCCCTATTCAGAAATGTGGTTCTAAAACACTTTATTCTGGGCGTTGTTGCTTGAATGCAAATGAAGAGGACAGAGACAGGCCAGTGCAGCGGGTGGGGGTGTGGCCAAATACGCCACTGTTTCCTGGATTAGCGGTGCGATGTGCGCTGTCCTTACTTCTGTGTTTAAAGCGCGAAGGAAGATAGGAGAAGCGTCCCATGAAAATCAATCTCTTAGACAAATTTCCACAGAAAATAAAATTAAACCACTGCTGTTTCAGAGGTTCGGAGGCTCGGATAAAAGACATCTGAAAAAAACACAGCTCGTAACTTGTGGCTCATTTGCGGTCCAAATTCTCTGGGCGTGATTTCCAGAGACGGGGTGGACATCCAGATGGGGGGTGGAAACCTTTCCCCGAGTGTGACGTCAGAAACTTCCCTTATTCAGAATCGCCCTTTTGGGCTGTCTTTTTTTCAAACACGGAAAAGGACCGCAATTGCTCAGTTTACACATTTCGCAACTTTTAGCCATGAGGGGGGCCCTGAGGGGGAGCTCACATTAACGTTCAAAAACCTCAGAAAGTGAAAATTTCATGCCATGGGACCTTTAAACAAGAGGGGCTAGGGGAAGAAGCAGCTTGGATGAGCTGCGAAATGTATTTGACTAAATAAACTTTTGTCCAGTTGACAAATTGAATTTCTCCTTTTGCCATACTTTAGTTTGTCTAAGTCTAAGGTATTAGGCCTACATATATAATTATATTGTTAATTTAATTGTAGTGTAACTAATTTTTTTGCACTATTTTATTTTATTTTTTTCTTCTATACTGTGTTGTAAATATCCTGCTGTGTTGTATATATTATACTTAAATGTTTACACTGAAGTGAGACGTTCAATCTCATTGTGAGTATGTATGATGTAAATTGTACATATGAATAGCGACAATAAAAGGCATTCTATTCTATTTCTAAATTATTATAAGGGGCACACTTGGGGACTGACTGATCTAGAGGTACTTTTCAGACACATTTTCACTATTTCAACAGGAAATACCAATGATACCTCATTTCATTTAAGTCTGTATAATAAATAACACATGTACCTGTGCCCGAGCTGTCTGCAGACCACGGCAGCGTTAAGGTCGTTCCACCCAGAGTCACAGATCCCGCCCCAGTCGCCATGGAGATACACCTCCACTCTGCCCTCCGCACGGGTACTACCCCCGACCAGGCGCACCAACGGACCTGGAAATCACAGTTTTAGATTTATGGATTTACACAGACACAGACAGAAGCAATACAACAACACTGAATATGAATCACATTTCAGAACACTTAACAGAATACAAATATATGGATTAAAAATGAGGTATACAGTCATTTTAACTTTTCCTCCATAGTAGCACTCAAAATCATATTGTGCGCTTTCTGCATCTGAGGCTACGTTTATATGATGAGCAGAAGACGCAAAAGTGGCATCGCGTCTTCACTTTTTATTCCGCGTTTTGACAAGCGTTTTCGGGAGGAAATCTGCGTGCATACGGTGACGCAAAAGTGTGTGGAATTGGATTGGGTATGCATGCCAGGCGGCTAGGTGGCGCTGTGATACATTATCACTATGTCCACGCGCATGTGTAGAATCTTCCTTCTTCTCATCTGCGTCGCCAAAAGCAGAACAAAACATGGCTAAAAAAAATTGTGCGGTCAGACGAAGAACTTCAACTATTGCTTCAGACCATGTTAGACTACAAAGCAACGAAGGCGCAACAAAGTACACTGATATATGGACCGATGTCACTTAAACGCGTATGCGACGTCAGCAGATTTGACCAGAGTTTTGCGTCTTGGGCAGTGTAGACAAAAACGCTACGGCGGAGCGCATTCAACTTTTCCACTTTGGAGGCGGTTTCAGTTTTTTGCGTTTTTAAGCCCCCAAAACGCCGTCACCATCTAAACGGGAGGCACTTCTGATAAAATATTTTGTCCTTTTTACCCGTAAGCATTCTCGTGTAAACAGACCCTAATATTAAAGCTTTACTGATCACAAACAAGGTAGAAAAGGCTATAATTGTTTCTAGAATTGAGGCTAATTAGTCAGATAGATTTAGAAGGGCCTGTACCCAATTTTTTCCCATGGATATGAGTAAAATATATCCATCAAGTACAAATATATTGTATAAGCAGGTCAAAATAAGTCTGCTGTGTACTGTCTGCCTCTAATTTGAAAGTGTTTTATTGTCCGACAATAATCCGGAAGTGCATGTTAACATGTTATTTGTTGTCGGCTTTACATCATGTCCCTGAGAGTTGTGAAAAGCGCTTATAAAGTCATCGTGGTGAAGAATTAGGACGCTGAGAACGCATAAAGTACGTGAGGGATAACGTTGGACCACTGCAAACTGTTTAAAATGAATTACTTCTGTTTTTCACATTTTTAAAACAGAAAATTAGGCACTTTAAAGGTGCATTGTGTAACTTTTCTGGTGAAGGATCTGTCAAATGGTTTGTCAGGAATGTTTCACACTATGGTATTAAAACTTTCCATCTTCCTGGAGACCAAACCGGACGAAGTTACAGGTCAGATCTGTGTTTTTCTAGGTATTTATGAGCTGTAAAAACACTTGTAGTCGAATAAATGTAAGATAAGAGCTGTTTAATGTCATACTGTGGAACATTCAGAGCAGAGGAATGACATCTCCATAGAAAACAGAAGGTGACGGAACCCCAACCAAAAAGTTACATAGTCCACCATTGAAAATGAGGTATCGTAGCTTTAATTTTAGTGAAGAACTTTTTGATTTATGTAGTTTTAAAATTGTACAAGTGCTGTAACTGCTACTATTCCCTAGTACTAAATGTAAAAGAAATACAGACTTGTTATTCTTGGCGTCTGGTGGTCAAATATGTAGTAGCAGTGGAGAAATGTCATGTATTTCCAGTCTTATTCTTATTCTAATGAGTCTCAAATATTCACTGCTTGGTCCAGTCCACTGTTGTACCTGACCTTTCTACTGTGGTTTACACAAATACACGAGACAGGAGACTTCATTAATCATACTGAGAGGACAAAGAAAGGTTTATTTTAGCTTTATGTCATACAATGTGACCTTTATAGAAACAACAAAGTAAACAGTGCGGGCTTTGGATCAAAAAGGTTCAAGCAATTTGGAAAACAAGAGGACAGGGCTTTGTGGAGGTGCCAGATCATGGTTTAGTCCTAGTCTAGACCCGGTTTATGTTGAGTATATGCAAGGTGGGTTCAGTTACAGACAAATAGATGCTTTCAAGTCCAACTAAACTTTAGCCACACAAACCTACATTTTGCAGATCTGTTTGTAGTCTGCAAGACAAAACTCAGCTGGTTGGCCTTTACACTTTGCAAAGTATAAAGATTAATACAAAAATGAATAAGTCTAAAACTCTCGCAAGCTAGTTTATATCCTATATATTACTATGATCTACGTCATTACTCAACTTTTATCATTAGTACATTATAAAAACAGTACTTTATAACAACCACAGACCACTCTGTATGTGCTTTTAATTGTAAAACAGTGACATTTTCAAAACAAACAATTGTATGAAGGCAGATTTGTCACTATATGACTGTTTGGGATGTGACTGTATTGACTGCACTTTGTTGAGTTTTTCTTAATAAATGGATATACACTTAAAACCCTGGTCTCACCTGTAGATGGCGCTATCACAGGAACCTCTCTGGGCATGTGAGGTACTCTGTTTTAACCCAGAGTGTGCTAGAACTGGAATCTTCTTTATTAGTTTAGAACAGGGGTGCCAAACATGCAGGCCGGGGGCCAGATCTGGCCCTCCAAGACCTTTAATCTGGCCCTCAGCTGATTTTCTATTAAAATAGTTTAATTATATTTTAATTTTCTATTAAAATATTGATAATTTTCTGTGTCTCTTTTCTGTGCAGTTTAGCATAGCAGCGTCTCCAGCGCCTCTGTGCGTGGCCCCTCCCACCAGAGTAGCACAAATGACGACTCGCCTCTTTCCAAACGCTCTTAAAGGACCATCGTTTTGACTGTTGACCGTCACACCCTCATCAGCAAAATGTCAAAAATGAGAAAAGTGGTCGCCGAGTGCAGGATTTTCCAAGAAAAATTGAATAATTCCTATTTGTTCACAGAGGTGAATAGGAAACCTGTATGTTTGTTTTGAAATTGCATTTTTCTTAAAGTTTCAGGTTGTTCATAATATAATATTTTGTAAAAGAAAGAGTTCATCAAATAAAAAAGATTTGCGTTTCTCTGCACAAATATTTGGATTTAATTCTATTTTTGGGGTATATTTGCCATGAGTTTTCTGATCTGGTCCCTTTGGGATCAAACAAAATGAGTTTGACACCTCTGGTTTAGAACAATGGAAATATACTGTACCTCAAAAATGACAGAAGCTATTCAAATCATATGATAAAACTCAGTCTGACCCATAGATGGCGCTATCACAGGCACCTCATTGGTCATTTGATATACACTGATTTAACTCTCCTTTATTTTCTCATTAGTTACTTTTTCTAGTCTAGTCTTGACCGGTGAAAATGTATCTCAAACTACAAAAATCCATTCAAACTGAAATAACCACCGTCTCACCTGTAGATGGCGCTATCACAGGCGTCTCATTGGGGTCTGGGCTGGTAGTGCGCCCCCTACAGCGGACCCCCACGTCCTCGCTGTGGGCGCAGTCTGTCCTGCCCCAGATCCCGTGAGGACAGTCCAGGAGAGAGGACTCTGAGCCTTCGCAGTGAACATCGTCCAGTAAGATCAGGCCTACGCCCTCGCCAAAAGTCCCATCAGACACCACCTCCGCATGGCCCCTGCACACGTCAGTAAAAGAATTTGGTTTAAATTGTTCATTTCTTTGTGTGTTTTCATCACCCACAGATACAGCATACATTTTTCAAGGGCATTTTGTAAGTTTTTAGGTTTTAGGTGTTTCATATTTCATGTAACTTGTTTTTTGAGTTAATGAGAGAGTGGCCATGGTTCTCGACCGTAAAAAGGTGGCTTGCTCTCTCCGGGTGGGTGGAGAGTCCTTGCCTCAAGTGGAGGAGTTCAAGTATCTCGGGGTCTTGTTCGCGAGTGAGGGGAGGATGGAGCGTGAGATTGAAAGGCGGATCGGTGCAGCGTCGGCAGTGATGCGGTCGCTGTACCGGACCGTTGTGGTGAAGCGGGAGCTGAGCCGAAAGGCAAAGATCTCAATTTACCGGTCAATCTACGATCCTCCCCTCACCTACGGTCATGAGCTCTGGGTAATGACCAAAAGGGCGAGATCGCGGATACAAGCGGCCAAAATGAGTTTCCTCCACAGAGTGGCTGGGCACTCCCTTAGAGATAGGGTGAGGAGCTCAGTCACATGGGAGGAGCTTGGATTAGAGCCGCTGTTCCTCCACGTCGAGAGGAGCAGCTGAGGTGGCTCGGGCATCTGTTCCAGACGCCTCCTGCATGCCTCCCTCGGGAAGTGTTCCGGACAATTTCCACCGGGAGGAGGTCCCGGGTAAGTCCCAGGACACGCTGGAGGGACTATGTCTCTCGGCTGAAGAAAGAGCTGAAGAAAGTGTCTGGTTAGTCTGGTTGGCTAGTTTTCCACTTTAAAGGTCTTATATTACGCAAAATTGACTCTTGTGAGCTTTAAGTTATGTTGAAATGTTGTTACCTCATCAAAAACATACCTGGAGTTGTGTTTTGTTTCATTCACACGTTTGAGTAATCCTTTATTATTAGTCTGTCTACAAAGTCTATCTAGTCTATCTCCAAAACTCAAAATGCTCTGTTCCACCGTGTGATGTCATATAGTGATAGTTTTCAAGTTAACAGCTCTTCTTACTTTTATTTCAGTAGAGACGGGCAATTCTAGGGCTGAAATCCAAAAGATTCTAGTGAAGGTGTATGGAGTGGAGTGTACACAGTGGAGCACTTCCTGTAATGCCACATGACATCATCAAGTTCGAGAGAAGAACTAGGCCTAAAGATGCCGGGTTTGTGTGTTAAACAAAATGAAAAACACAAAACACAACTCCGGGTCTGTTTGTTGTGAGGAAACTACATTGTAACATCAGAAAACAGTGTGGGTCCTTTAAATGCATGAGAAAAATTGAATCTAAATTTTGAAGAAAATCATGATATTAATTTGTTTGCCATAAGTTATAGTATGTGTTCAGAGTATTTGTATTAGTACCTGTATCCGAGCTGTCTGCAGACCACCTGGGCGTGCTGCTGGGTCCAGTGGTCATCACAAACCGTCCCCCAGTCTCCGTTATGGAAAACCTCCACTCTGCCCTCCCACGGTGTGTCCCCCCCAACCAAACGCACAACGCCATCTGAAAACACACAAAAACGTACACTTAGACTAAGACAAACTTCATTGATCCACAAGGAAAATTACTTATGTACAAGTCAAAATAAAATAGAAAATATCTCTATATTATCTGTTACATAAGAGTGAGTTGTTGTACAGTTGTAGGGAGTATTATCTGTTTAATAAAAGTGAGTTGTTGTACAGTTGTAGGCAGTATTATCTGTTACATAGACTGTATATTGTTATTTTTGCTATTATTTAGAATGTATTATCATCATTTACATGTTTTGTCTTTATTATTATTACAGTGGTACCTCACCTTACGAAATTAATTCGTTCCAGAAATGGTTTCGTAACGTGAATTTTTCGTAAGTTGAGTAGCTATTTCAATGGAAAAAGCCTGATTCGTTCCAAGGCCCCGTTCCAAGTTTTTTTTTTATAGTGTAACTTTTTTTTTTTATAGTGTAAGACTGTGTGCTGCGTCCTGATTGGCTAAGAGACTGTAGAGCCAGGACTAAACGTGGAATAAACCAGGTGTAGACCAAGGTCTAAACCTGGACTGGACCAGGACTAAACCTGGACTAGACCAGGTGGATTAAAGCGCCGCGTGCGGGTCTATTTCCTGATTTCGTGCTAGCTCTGCCGGTGTACCTCATGAGTCACGGCTGAGGCGAGCAGCGAGGAGGGGAGGGGATGTGCCTCCCAGCACGCAGTCCGAGCTCATGAACGAACGCATGCAAGAGCTGCGGTGGTTTAGTCCTGGTTTAGACCTGGTTTAGACCTGGTTTAGACCTGGTTTAGACCTGGTTTAGACCTGGTCTAGAGGAGGCACGGTTTGAGCATGGGTCTCGTGCTCGAAGCCCCACGCCGGGTCATGCTGCGCTATCACACACGTGTCCGCGCACACACTTCTCCGCCCTCCCCCTTCCCCCCACGCTTCACTATTAATACATTTTGTTGAAAATCTATAAAAGTTTGAGTGTTTAAACGAGAGACAAATGTGAGAAAAGTTTAAATCCAGTCTGAGAAAAGCGTATAATGTGTGTGACTGAGCGCGCATTATTTGAATTTTTGAGATTTCGCGTTTCGTAACTTGAATTTTCTTTCGTATCTAGAGACCAAAATTTAACGTGAAGGCGTTTCGTAACTTGGAATTTTCGTTTGTTGGGTCTTTCGTAAGGTGAGGTACCACTGTATATTATATTGTGATGTGTGAGCTGCTGTGTCCAAGTAATTTTCATTGAGGATCAATAAAGTCAGAGTCTAAAGAAATGAACTACGGGAGTGTGACATGATCCATAACGTTTCACATTAGGAAAAGGAACAAAAGGAATTGATTTACGGACAAAATAGTGAAATAAAAACACCAGGGCGGGTTGATATGAACATTTTAAGTTTTTTCAATACAAAAAGAATTGGCGTCAGAGTCGATGGAGCCAAAAGCGTCCCCATTCTCACTTCCTGTTGGAACTAGCTAGCGAGTTAGCTATGTTCATTTATATAAACAATCTACTACAATACAATCTAAAGGTGCATTGTGTTGTTGCTTTGTCTGGAATGTTTCACAGTATGGCATTAAACCGTTCTATCTTCATGGACACCAAACCAGTCAAATTTACAGGTCAGATCTGTGGAGAGGCGACCCCGCTCACAGCCAGAATATCTGTTTTTCTAGGTATTTTTGAGCTATAAAACCATCTGTAATTGAATAAATATGAGGTAGAGCTTTTTAATGTCATACTGTGGAACATTCCAGGCAGAGCAATGACATGATCCATAGAAAGAAGCAGGTGAGGGACCCCCAACCAAAAAGTTACACAATGAACCTTTAATATGGTATGTATTCATATTTTGCTTGTAATTTCCCGCTAACAGAAACTACTACATTGTGTTAAACAATATGTGCTCTATGAATGATAAACATAAATAAACTAAAACGTAAGATAAGCCAAGAGACACACACTTACACTGTCAGACGTAATGAAGGGGTTTCTGTCGCTAATTAGCACTAGCAATTAGCAATGCTTAGTTACAGCTGTTAGCAATTAGCTTAATTGCAGCTAACACCCCAGAAGACAGGAGGAATAACAAAAAAAACATCACGAATTTGAAAAAACAAACACTTTTTTTTCCTATTTTGCCGAAAATAAAAATAAGTCTGTGTATTGCCCCAATCCACAGCTAACTGTTCATTACAATAGACAATGAGACGCAATTCTTGTTTAATCCAACAATAATAAAACAGCACTTTCAGGAGAGATCCTGGAAAGCAGTGTCTTTTATTTATTTATTTTATTTATTTATTGTTTTTTTTTAAATCTATTTTATTCTTTTAGTACTGCCTTTATTTACTGATTCTATGAATAAAAATTCATAGATTTTATTATTATTCTTTTATCTATTGATTCCTTTTGTTTGAACATAATTATTTATTTTTATTTATTTGTTGTTTTTATCAATTATAGTCTTTTAGTACTGCCTTTATTGATTTTATTATTTTTACTCATTGATTTATTATTATTATTTTATCTATTGATTCCTTTTGTTTGAACATAATTCTGCAGACTTTTTAGCGTGAAATTTTTACATTGCGCTTTGGAAACTAAAATGTGCTATACAAATAAAGCTGGATAGGATTGGAAGGCTAAAATGCATTGCACATGAACTACAGACCAATACACCAAAATGTACTATTATCAAACAATATTTCATTTGTTTTATATTGAATTAGAGTTGGAAAGGAGTATAAATAAGGCCAGTGTATTATTGCGTTAGCATGTTAGGATATAGAGGCAGGTGTGTTTGTTCCCATAGAGTTCAGCTGTGTCAGAGGAGGAGGCTCCACGCTCTGATGGTTTATTGATGATGTAGCCGATAATAGCAACACTGAGAACTCCCTGTGTGCATTTTATATGAACCTGAGCCAGCACTGCACTATATGAGAAAAACATACGAACATGTCATATGGGAAAATAAGGTCAAATACTGCTACTACATTACACTTACACCTTAATTATGAATGAACATTTAGTTTAATTGCAATGGAAGTTTGGAAAATTAAAAATCTTCATGGAAATTCAAATAGGGACTCTATTTGTAGAGCTGAATAGGGTGTGTGTGCAAATTTTCTAGCAAGAATTTAAAGCAAGCATCTGTGCATCTCTTTGTGTAGATGTCAGACAGCAGTAACATAGATAGCATCTAGTGGTGATATGTGAGATTACAACAGGAGTAGGTCAGTCTAATTCAGTGCTTCTCAATTATTTTCTATGACGCCCCCCCCTAGGAAGAAGAAAAAATTTCACGCCCCCCTCCCTGTGCACGACTATTAATAGTATTATTTGTCTAGAAAATTATTGGTACACCTCTGCATAACAATGTATCCTTTTATTAACATTAAAAACAAAAAAAGAAAGAAACTTCCAACAAACACTGCACTCTTTTTTTGCACTGAGGACTCAAATATTAATGTGCTTTTAATGCAGCTTTGTGCACATTTGTTTACGTTTTACAGAAACGAAACTTAAAAACCACATGGTCCATTTGCATAAGCTCAAAGCTCAGTGGAATATAACGTGTTTTTTCTGTGACAGAGGATGTTCTGCTGATGGCAAGTCTGTTCTGTGCGTATATCGCGTATTTAAGGTCGCCGAACCCTGCCCCAGAGCGACAACGAGAGCGCTACTGCCAACTACTGTTGTTGATGTGCAATTACACTTTCGTTCTAGTACAGTATGGCAAAAAAGCATGTTTCCCAGGGTCACACGCGCCCCCCCCTGGCATCACACCGCGCCCCCCCCCAGGGGGGCCCGCCCCACTATTTGAGAAGCACTGGTCTAATTACAGACGGAAGCTTTAAATTAGATTTGCAATGTTTTTTTTTTTTTTACAATTCTGGTTTGGTATACACCCAGGAGTATAATTTGAGAGAAATATGAACTGTTAAACTGTTCTTTAATATTTTATTTTATTTTATTTTATTTTATTTTATTTTATTTTATTTTATTTTATTTTATTTTATTTTATTTTATTTTATTTTATTTTATTTATTTATTTATTTATTTATTTATTTATTTATTTATTTATTTATTTATTTATTTATTTATTTATTTATTTATTTTGTTTATTTTATTTAATTTTATTTTAGATCAAGATCATTCTAAAACTATCCAGGACTTCAAATTAATTTATAGTTTCAATACAAGTTTTTATGTCAATTTAATAACCCTAAACATACGATCAATCAATCAATCAATCTTTATTTATATAGCCCTTTACAACAATGGTGACCAAAGTGCTTTCCAATTAAAAACAGAAAATACAACAATACAAAAGACAGAACATTATACAGAATACAACAATGTAAACAATAAACAGTAAAACACACAGTGCAGAAAAATTACGTGCCACAAACTACTAAGTATTAAAAGCCATTTTAAATAAATGTGTTTTGAGCCTAGATTTAAAAAGGTTCAAATCAGTGATGTCACATAGCTCAAATGGCAGATTGTTCCACAGTCTGGGACCAACCACAGAGAAAGCTCCATCACCCCAGTGTTTGAGCCTGGCTCGGGGGACTTCCAAAACAAGTTGGTTATTTGACCTTAAAGTGCGACTTGATTTTCGGACAGATAAAAGCTTGGTCAAATAAGAAGTGACTTTATTGATCTCACACAGGAGAAATTCTTCTCTGCATTTAACCCATCCTGTTATTAGGAGCAGTGGGCAGCACATTACTGCGCCCGGGGACCATCTCCATGATCTTCTTGCTTCAGTTTGGTCAGGACCTAAGCTGGAGGATTTTACCTGTGGTGCATGTGGTTGATGGGGGAAACCGGAGTGCCCAGAGGAAACCCACCCAGACACAGGAAGAACATGCAAACTCCACACAGAACACACACGGAAAAGCCTAGGCAACCCGGGGATCGAACCCGGAACCTTCTTGCTGCATTAAGCATTAAGAGCTTTAAAAACAAAAAGTAAAATTTTAAAATAAATTCTAAAAGAAACTGGAAGCCAATGAAGTGTAAAAAGGACTGGGGTGATGTGCTGACGTCTAGGTGTGTTGGTTAAAAAACGAGCTGAAGACGACTGAGAGCAGTTTGGGAGACACCGGCAATAATCTATTCTAGAACTGATAAAAGCATGAATGGTCCTTTAGATAAAAGGCGTAACTGATAAAAAACTGGCTCTCACAACACTGTCAATCTGCTTATCAAATTTGAAGTTGTTGTCAAAAGTGACCTCAAGGTTCCTGACAGTCAGTTTTAACTTCGATGACACCCAATCAAAATCAGAAGATGCAGAATCACCAAATAAAATGTATTCTGTTTTGCTTTTATTTAACTGAAGAAAATTTTCTCCTAACCACAACTTTAAGTCTTTGATGCAGTCAGTTAATGACTGAAGAGCACCATTTTTATCTGGAAACACAGGTAAGTAGATCTGCAGATCGTCTCAATAGCAGTGAAAGGTGAGGTTATGCTTAGCTGTAATTGTCCCCAGTGGCAACATACAGTATACAAAGAGAATAAAACAGAGCCTAAAATAGAGCCCTGGGGCACTCCACAAAACAGCGAGGCCACAGAGGAGGAGAACTCACCAATACTAACAGAAAAGCTTCTATTAGTCAATGGATGATGAGTATGCTCAGTTGAAGAAGTGAACTTTATTGATCTCACACTGGAGAAATGATGAGGTAAACCACTCAGACACAGGGGAGAACATGCAAACTCCACACAAAAAGCCCCAGGATGTCAACCGTGAACTTTCTAGCTGTGAGTTAGGGTTAGGGTTAGTTAGTTTGAGTGAGTACCTGTGTAAGGGCTGCAGGACACGCTGGCGTCCTCCATGTGGTCACAGTTGTGTTGTTCCCAGTCTCCATGGCGACACTGACCCAGGAACAGCTCATTCCCGCTGCACTTCACCGCGTCCAGGAGGATGGGCCCGGTGCCCTGCCCGAAGTGTGCCCACGACCAGGCCTTCGCCACACCGCTGACGGAGAGGAGACAGAAAACACACTGTGAAATCTGATATATACGATGAGACGTGGTTTAAAGGTGTGTTGCGGAACTTTTCTAGTGGAGGGTCCGTCACCTGTTTGTCTCCATGGAGATGTTAATGCTTTGCCTGTAATGTTCCATGGCATGACATTAAACACATCTATCTAGTACAGTATTTATTCATTATGGGTGTTCCTATTGCTCAGAAATACAGTAATTCTCTCTGTGAATAGGGTTGCCTCTCCACAGATCTGACCTGTAATGTAGCCTATAGTCGTCTCTTGTGAGATACGTTTAATTGTAACTGTGGAACATTCTCGACAAAACAATAACATCTCCATGAATACAAGCAGGTGAACCAGAAAAATTACACAATGTACCATTAAGGGCAGTACATTAAAGCTGCACTATGTAACTTTTCTGGTGAAAAGGTCAGCCACCAACTGTCTTTATGGAGATGTTATGGTTTTGTTTGAAATGCTCCATAGTATGGCATTGAATTGATATATCTCTATGGAGACAAGAAAGTCAGATCTGTGGAGAGGCAGCCCTGCTTAATATAAGAGTAGATGTCTTTTTTAAGTAGCAATAAAACACCTGTAATTGAATACACAAAATATATATCCTCCTGGGACCTGAAGAAAAAAAGTGTATCTAAATTATTATTATTATTTTAATTTTCTATTTGGAGGTAAATGAACACCTTAGCATTTACATTTTGTTAATTTTATTTTTATTTGTAATGTTCTAACATGTCCTCTGTAATGGACGTCAGGGACATTTTGGTGTTAAATCCACGTGAAGTTAACAACCTCACAAAAACATTTTATTTTTGATGACCAACAGCTCTGACAAGCTTCTACAGTTGCCTCAAAAAGTTCTTAGACTCCCTTTTAATTTATTATTGTTATTATTTTTTAAATATTATGTATTATTTATTTAATTTGAGTATTTATTTACATATTTATTTTTATTTTTATGTATTATTTATTTATTTTTATATATTATGTATTTTGTTTTTATTTGAGTATTTATTTACGTATTTATTTATTTTTATTTTTTATGTATTGTTTATTTATGTACAGTGGTACCTCACCTTACGAAATTAATTCGTTCCAAAAGTGGTTTCGTAACGTGAATTTTTTATAAGGTATTTCAATGGAAAAAGCCTGATTCGTTCCAAGGCCCCGTTCCAAGTTTTTTTTTAAATAGTGTAACATTTTTTTATAGTGTAACATTGTGTTCTGCGTAGAGACTTTAAACCCAGGACTAAACGTGGACTATACCAGGTCTAGACCAAGCAGCAGCGGTGTACCTCACGAGGCTGAGGCGAGCAGAGACTGCGTGCGTGAGGGGGAAGGGGGAGGGCGGTGTGTGTGCGTGCGGACACATGTGTGATAGCGCAGCATGACCTGGCGCGGGGCTGCGAACAGAGACCCGTGCTCAAACCGTGCCAGGTCTAAACCAGGTCTGAACCAGGTCTAAACCATCGCGTGCGGGTCTATTTCCTGGTTTCGTTTCGAGTCACGGCTGAGGCGAGCAGCGAGGACTCCCCTCGGGACCGCACGCAGTCTGAGCGCATGAACGAACGCATGCAAGAGGTCTAATCCTGTTTTAGACCTGGTTCAGACCTGGTTTAGACCTGGTTTAGACCTGGCACGGATTGAGCACGGGTCTCTGCTCGCAGCCCCGCGCCGGGTCATGCTGCGCTATCACACATGTGTCCGCACTTCTCCGCCCTCCCCCTTCCCTCCACGCTTCACTATTAATACATTTTGTTGAAAATCTATGAAAGTTTGAGTGTTTAAACGAGAGACAAACGTGAGAAAAGTTTAAATCCAGTCTGAGAAAAGAGTATAATGTGTGTGGCTGAGCGCGCATTATTTTAATTTTTGAGATTTCGTGTTTCGTATCTTGAATTTTCTTCCGTATCTAGAGACCAAAATTTTACGTGAAGGCATTTCGTAACTTGAAATTTTCGTTTGTTGGGTCTTTCGTAAGGTGAGGTACCACTGTATTATTTATTTATTTATTTTAATATATTCTATATTTTTTATTTATTTGAGTATTTATTTACATATTTATTTATTTTTTATGTATTATTATTTTTTTTAAAAAATATATTATGGCTGTTGTTTTTTGTGTATTTATATTTACGTATTTATTTTTATTTTTTAGGTATTATTTATTTATTTTATTATTTTTTAATGATAGTGCAGCCACAAACTGGAGTATCAAAACTCAGGAGGATATATTTAATGTCATACTATGGAGCATTTCAGGAACATTCAGGCCAAGTTAGGGGTCGGCTCTGTGGAGTGGCGACCCTGCTGCTCACAGTAAGAATGCGTGTTTTCTTTAGCAAGTAAAAGAATAAATAAATGAATGTAAGCTATTTACCCTGCTCTAGAACATGAGCAAGAGAATCTCCATGGAGACAAGCAGGTGGCATACTCTCCACTAGAAATCCAAATGATTCTAATGAAGGTGTATGGAGTTTAAAAACACAGTGGAGCACATGACATCATAAGGTAGAACAAAGTGTTTAGTTCAGTTTAAGAGAATTATTCAGCCTAAATATGCAGAATTTGTGTGTTAAACATGGGAATGAAACAAAACAACTCCAGGTTTGTTTATGACGAGGAAACAACATAAGAACATAAATCAGAAAATAGTGTAATGTGGCCCTTTAAATCCAGGAGTTAAACTGAAGGTGGCATTTCATTTGCTCATTACGACCTCCTCCATTTGTGCTTCTGAATTATAGATGTAAACACCGCAGAGCGCACATCGCCAAACACGCAGCTCCAGTTTGTTCTACTGCCCAGGAAGAGTAAGTCATTTGCTTTTGCCTTCATTTCCCAGAATGCACCAGTCAGGAGAATTGTGTCAGCCCCAGGCACAGTTCCTAATTACTGTGAGAGATTTTATTCCCAAACATCACAATAGCAGAGCTTGAAATCCAGCTTCAAGCATGTGAACTATTTTTTCTACTGAAGTAGTCTAGGTACACTGTGTGACTTTTTGGTTTGGGGTTCCGTCACCTGCTTGTTTTACATGGATATGTCTTTGCTTTGTCTGAAATGTTCCACAGTATGGCATTAAACAGTTTTGTTTTACAGCTATTACTGGTGGATTTATAGCTCAAAAATACATAGAAAAATAAGCATTCTGTCTTCCACAGATGTGACAGATCTGGTTCGGTCTCTGTGAAGATAGAAAAGATACAGTGAAACATTCCAGACAAAACAAGTAGTAATAGGGAATAAATTAATGATATTAAAAATAATGCTCCCATGGCAACGGAGTGGTCCGCTGCTTTGTGGCTCCCTGGCTCACACACTGAGCAGTTTTTGAAACTTTTTGTTTCTTGAACTTGAACATTTTTAACATCATATCATGGACTTTTAAACAACTAAGAAGTGCAGCACGTGCTGTTCAAAGGACACAAGCTGTTTTTCCTGTATCCATAGAGACTGTCCAAGCGGCTAGCTTGACCAGTGTGGGTCCTTGGGCAAGACCCTTCACGGTACTGCCCCCCGGGCGCCGAAAAAAGATGGCTGCTCACTGCTCCTGAAAAGGATGGGTCAAATGCAGAAGTCAAATTTCTCCCGTGTGTCACTGTGTGTCATTGTGTGTGAGACCAATAAAGGCTTAAGCTTAAAAAAAAAAAAAAGCTTAGCTAAGGCAGAAGGCAAATGTGGCAGAAGACCTTCCAGAGGAAATACTCTGAGGGAATGAACCATTTCATCACACACTGAAACACCAGAGCAGAGTAAGAACAAGCCCTTTTCTGTTTGGTCCACCTGGCGCCCCCTGGAGGCTGCTGTGATGCTGCAGGATACAGAGTCATAGTTTAGTCATAGTCGTAGTTTGCTTTATTTTCAAAAAAACATATGTACGTGTACACAGAGTAAATCGAAATTTCGTTTCCCCGGTAGCCAGGCAGGACAGTGATAGAGCGGCTAGGAGAGGGGCCACGCGCATGTGTGCACTGCCGACTCGGAGATACAGAGTGGAAAAGATGCAATTACATCCATCCATCCATTCCGCTTATCCGGGGCCGGGTCGCAGGGGCAACAGTCTAAGCATGGATGCCCAGACCTCCTCACCCCGGACACTTCCTCCAGCTCCTCCGGGGGGACCCCAAGGCGTTCCCAGGCCAACTGGGACACATAGTCCCGCCAGCCCGTCCTGGGTCTTCCCCGGGGCCTCCTCCCGGTGGGACATGCCCAGAACACCTCCCGAGGGAGGCGTCCAGGAGGCATGCGAAACAGATGCCCGAGCCACCTCAGCTGGCTCCTCTCGACGTGGAGAAGCAGCGGCTCTACTCCGAGCTCCTCCCGTGTGACTGAGCTCATCACCCTATCTCTAAGGGTGCGCCCAGCCACTCTACGGAGGATCAATGACAATTATTTACAACAACTGGACAGGTAACATACAGTGTTTTTTCTTTGGCGACTAAGAGAAGGGTGGGGCAAGGGAGCAGATCAGAAATCAATTAAATTGATTGAAAACTGAAGTAGAGGCAGATTCTATAAATAGAGGAGGGACACTTTTGTCCTGGGGACTCTTCCTCTCCTCAAACTGCCCCGACACAGATCTGCTGACCCTCCCTGACCAGTCCTCCTGTTAAACTGACCTGAGACCTTTGCCTGAGACACAAAGGACACTGAGACACATAGTGGAAATGGAAATGTTGCTGCAGCAAAACTTCAATTCTCCTCAGGATCAATAAAGTAATTCTCTTTCTCTCCGTCTCTAATGTTTTTAGAGCTTTTAGTTTCATATGATATAAGACAAGCAGCCAAACATACAAACTTTCTTTATAATTAGTTTTGTTGGATACTTTGCTCTTTTGAATGACACATATTTACTACAATGAGAAAGAGCTGGTGCATAAGTGTAGGTCTGTGCCTCTTCAATAAACCTTCCTAAAACATCATTATTTTCCATTAGTCACTTTGCTAAATTGAATAATGTTTCTAATTCAGGGCGCCCACTTTTGCTCTCTTGCTCAGACCACTTAAAGTTTGCGGTTAAAAGCATATGGAAAACTTTGTCCTTGAGGTAAACATCAATAATCTTTTGGGGCTTTTATGCAAACGAAAAACATCGCATGAATTATGAAACTGTGGAGTGGAGATGGTTTATTCATGACGACAGAAAAGCACTGTTTTTAGCTGGTATGTTCTGCTGTCTGAATACTAATGCCAAGAATAACTTTCATGTGAACTTTCATAAACAAAAATACAAGACCACATTGGGGTTTGTTTTGCAAATTCGGAAGCAACAGGCGATGTCTTCATATTATTATTCCATCTCTGTTTCTTTTCGAGGAATCACTATTATGAATTCAGTGTTTGCATGTCGTGTCACAAGATTAAAATTTCAAACTAAGGAAAAGAGTCAATACAAATGCTGATACCTGATGATAATTTTGAACAAACACATTTTTTAAACAATATAATGTGATTTTTGACATTAAATCATGTGGTCTTATATCTGTGTAATCCCTCAGTGGTCCTATGTGCTCTTATACTTGTTCTGAAACAGCTCAAGATCATTTTAAAGCTTCAGGAAAGGTTCATTTCTGTCCTGAGACTTTTTTTTAGTATTGATACTTGCTCAAATGAGTAGGTGTGAATATGTTTTGATTTAGGTTTGAGGATAGAGTTATAGATGGGAGTGTTAAATGATGTCTGAGACCTCCATTTCTGTTCAAGGAAGGATTCTCTTTCTTGACAAAAATTCTAAAACAAATACTATACTTACTTTATAAGAATTTTAAATCAATAACACACTTGGTTTTCTGGTTGGAGGATCAGTCCCCTGCTCGTCTCCATGGAGACTATTGCTTGGCCTAAAATACTCCAAATTATGGCCTTAAACATAATTATACAGTACTGTGTTTATTTAAAAAAGCTAGCTAGAAAAACATGCATTCTGTCTCGCCTCTCCACAGATCTAACTTAAAATTTGGCTGGGTATTGATGTAAATAGGTGTAATATTATACTGTGAAACATTCCAGGCAACATAGTAAAAGAAAATGTAATTCTGTCTGGACATTTTACTATGGAACCTACCTGGACAAGGGACATTACAGGCAATGCAGTAACATCTCCACGGAGATGAGCAAGCAGTGATGGACCCTCCACCAGAAAAGTTACATACTGCATCTTTAAAGGGACAGTGTGTAAGATTTTTACCCGTTAATTACTGAAATTGAAGATACCCATTCAAAAATACATTGTTTTCCAAGCCTTTTCACTTCCATCATGAAATCAAAGTATTCTTTTGGACTTAGATATAGTCACATTAAAGGGGGATCTTCCCCATATAGAGGCAGCCATTTTGAATACGAGAGCCGCAGAAGGACATTTGGGCTCCGCCTTCGCCTTCGGCAAGGCTCGTGGTTTTGGGTAAACAACACAAGCATGCTGCCGGATCAGACGTCGTAATGGATCTAACACGTGTTTTGGACTAAATTGTTTTACTGGATTTTATTCGCTGGATCCTTACGGACAAATTGAGAGCAAGTTTATGGTGAAATACAGATTTTGACCTGTGCAAAGCATTCTAAGGTAAGCTAACCTCGTTTTGTGCTTTTCCGTATAAAAGCCCCATGTGCTCGGGGAGTGATTGTTGTGCAGGGGAATGAATTGCATAGTCAAAAAGAGGAGACTGTAAGGTTTCATTTGATGTGTAGAGTGTCATGGTACATGATCGGGAATGTGAGAAAAGAAAAAAAAAAAACCCGGAGTTTATTTATACAGTAGCGGCGCGCGGCTCGTGCGCGCGCCCGGGTGACCCTCGAGGTCTGCCGTAGCTAAAACAGAAAGTGCAATAGCACCACCCACCTATGCGCCACAAATCCTACACACTGGGGCTTTAAAGTGCCGTTAATATACCAAATTCGAGTAAATACCTGAACCCCAGCTGTCTGCAGACCACCTCCGCGTCTCTGTCATCCCACTGGTCGTCACAGATGGAGCCCCACCTTCCTCCATGAAAAACCTCGACTCTGCCCTCAAAGTCCTCGTCTCCTCCCACCAGGCGCAGGGGAGGGCCGTCACCTGCAGGGGGCGCACCCAATATTAATAAGTGTAATGACCGACATAGACGAGATAAGACAGTTTTCATATAAAAAGTTTGTCATCTAGTCCAGCAGGATTTAAAGGAGTATTATCTTAACCATCCCATGTAAAAAACAGTACTGCTAACATGCATATATGCTCAAGACAAGAATTATAAGAGCTGTAATTACTCCTCTGTAATTGGCTGCTGTCTGGCTTTCAAAAGGATCCCAGATTATCAGATTTCACCAGATTAATGCAGCAACAATGACTGTGCAATAACCCACGTGCAATACTTATACAGTGGTCCCTCGCTCTATCGCGGTTTACTTTTCGCGGCCTAGCTGTTTCGCGGATTTAAAAACATTTTTTACTATTATTATTTTTTTAATAGTGTATCAACATTGTGTTCTGCGTCCTGATTGGCTTCTCCTCCATGCCGTGTCTCCTGTACAGTACAGAATGTGTTCAGTTTGACACATTTATATAGATATTATAGAGGGGGGACCCAGGGGGGCGGCTCCGGGAGTCCTGCTGGATGCACGAGGAGCCGAGACATGAGTCACTGGATTCGTAGGAAGTTCAGACCAGGACTAAGACATGAGGACAGGGCTCTCAAGTCTCACGCTTTGAGAGTGTGACACACGCAATTTGACGTGTTCACATGCTCACACGCCACACATGGTATTTCTCACGCTGAAATTTTTTTGAAGCAATTCAAAACTGTAGCCACTGTTCACAGCGCTTCTGTGTCCAGAAAATCGGTTAGTTAATGCAGGCACTGCGCGTTTTCAGCGAAAAAAAAGTCACTCGCACCCCCCCCCAGCTCCTCGGAAAAAAATTGTCACCCCCCAGGACTAAGGACCCCCCGAAATTATCATAAATTGGAGGATGACGGATGGGCGCGGTTTTGAAAATTCCTGAAAAAATGTGCGTGCAAATGGGTAGGGGACGGATCACGTTTTTTTCATGCGGTTGCGGATGGAAAAAAAAAGCCCATCTGCACATCTCTAGTTTACAGCCTTAAAACATGTATAATAATTGTAAAATAGTTGTCCTACTTCGTGGATTTCACTTATTACGGGTTATTTCTGGAACCTAACCCCCGCGATAAACGAGGGACCACTGTACTAAGATAAGATAAGATAAGCCTTTATTGTCTCCCTTGGGAGAAATTTGTCCTCTGCATTTAACCCATCCTGTCATCAGGAGCAGTGGGCAGCACATTACTGCGCCCGAGGACCATCTCCATGATCTTCTTGCTTCGGCTTGGTCAGGACCTCAGCTGGAGAATCCTCCCACAGGTGGCTCACGTCACAACAGGCGTTGATGTATCTTCTGCCATGGGGGCTACCAGTGTCCGCAGACACTGGGGGCGAGGTGGGGCAAAGTGTCTTGCCCAAGGACACAACGGCTCATCGTGTGGGAGCTGGGATCACACACGGTCCACCCGTCAAGAGCGGGATTCAAACCACCAACCCCTGGATCACCAACTCTACCAACTGAGCTACTGCCGCCCCTACTATACTATGTGCAATACAAAATCCACATGCAACACTTATGCTACACCATATTATGTGCAATCTGTGAAATACTCTATTTACACCTTATTTAATCCTACCTGCACCTTTGTACATTGTACTTTGTATTTTTATTACATTTTATTACATATTTTTACTATATCGTTTACTTCTTCCCCTGCACTTTTTGCAACACTTTTTTACCATGTACTATTATTGCATGTTATTAGTACTTCTGACTATCTCGGCGAGTCAACGGTTCCTCTGATCCTAAGCATTTCATTGCATTCTCGAGCTTGTTGGTTAGGTTGAGATCTACTCTCAAACAGAAAACGCTCCACTGTGTTTTTACACTCCACACACCTTCACTAGAATCATCTGGATAATTTCAGCCCTGAAATGTTCAATCTCTACTGAACAAAAGGTAACATCACAAGGTGGAATCGAGCATTTTGAGCTTTGTAGATGCAGACAAACTAATAATAAAGGGTTACTTAAACGTGTGAATGAAACAAAACAAAACTCCAGGTCTGTTTTTGATGAGGTAAAAACATTCCAACATGGCTTAGAGTTCATAAGTCTCAATGTACAACAGAAATAATGGTTTGACTCATGGACTAATCGGAAAAATACTTTATTTGCATGCCTATTACAGATTAAATCATCCTATATTGTTGTTTATTTTTTATTTTGAAGCAGTCGTGTGATTCTAGTATTGCCTATCCCTCCTCTGGACGTCCCACTGACCTTCAGGAGGGGCGCAGACCACCCCCGCCTCGTTTCCGTGGCTACAGTCTCCGGTGACGAAGGTCCGACTGCGACAGGCGCTCACACCGTCCTCGTCTCCACGGCAGCCAAGGCGCTCGAAATGGAAAAGGCCCGAGCCGGACTCTGAGGAGCCGGGGTCCGAGCGCTGCAGGGCTGTACCTATGTCACTGCAACAAGAAGGAGGGTAATGTGACATAATGAAGCTTTAAAACTACTGCTGTCAGGTGATTAAAAAATAATCTAATTAATGACAGGACTTGTAATTAATTAATCTAATTAGTCACATTTTAATCTCATGAGAGAGGGAGAGATTGAGAGCGAGAGAGTGAGAAAGAGAGAGAGATTGAGAGCGAGAAAGAAAGATTGAGAGAGAGATTGAGGGAGAAAGAGATTGAGAGAGAGAGAGATTGAGAGGGAGAGGGAGAGAGAGATTGAGAGGGAGAGAGATTGAGAGAGAGAGAGAGAGAGAGAGATTGAGAGAGAGAGAGAGAGAGAGATTGAGAGATTGAGAGAGAGAGATTGAGAGAGAGAGAGATTGAGAGAGAGATTGAGAGTGAAAGAGAGATTGAGAGAGAGATTGAGAGAGATTGAGAGGGAGAGAGAGAGATTGAGAGTGAAAGAGAGATTGAGAGAGATTGAGAGAGAGAGATAGAGATTGAGAGAAAGATTGAGAGAGAGAGAGATTGAGAGAGAGAGAGAGAGATTAAGAGGGAGAGAGAGAGATTGAGAGAGAGGGAGAGAGAGATTGAGAGAGAGAGATTGAGAGTGAAAGAGAGATTGAGAGAGAGATTGAGAGAGAGAGAGAGAGAGAGAGAGAGAGATTGAGAGAGAGAGAGAGAGAGAGAGAGAGAGATTGAGAGAGAGATTGAGAAAAAGAGAGATTGAGGGAGAGAGAGATTGAGGTAGAGAGAGATTGAGGTAGAGAGAGAGATTGAGAGAGAGAGAGAGATTGGGGAGAGAGAGATTGAGAGAAAGAGAGAGAGAGAGAGAGAGAGAGAGAGAGAGAGATTGAGAGAGAGATATTGAGAGGGAGAGAGATTGAGAGGGAGAGAGATTGAGAGTGAAAGAGAGATTGAGAGAGAGAGATTGAGAGGGGGAGAGAGAGATTGAGAGAGAGAGAGAGAGATTGAGAGAGAGAGAGAGATTGAGAGAGAGAGATTGAGAGAGAGAGAGAGAGAGAGAGAGAGAGATTGAGAGAGAGAGAGAGAACCCCATTTGTGATTGAGTTTTTCAGTTTTTCTGTGGTCGCTTTGCTTATTTGTTTCCCAAAATCCCAAATTTCCAAATTTAACAAAAGCAAATCAACGCGTTCTTGTTGATCGTCCCGTCTTTGTTCTTTTTATAAATAAACTTGCTGTTCAAAGGCCCTGGCAGCGATTTGCTCACCGCACGCCAAATTTAAAATGCGTGCACGTTGAATTGCGACTCATAATTAATAGGGTTAATTTTTATTACGAGTTCATTTGCAAGTTGTCAGTTAATTAATCTAATTAACTGACAGCCCTCTTTAAAACATACTTAAGAGAACTGATGGAGAAAAGTTCAAAATCTGACTATAGGTAATGTAGGACCGCTAAAGAGACACAGGTAAGCGATAGTGGTGTATACAGTGTTCTTTGCTCACCAGGGTTCAAGGATACTCCAAAGGTCAGAATTAGAGCTAGTGTAATAATCAGTGGTGAAATTGTTTTGTAAAATAGACAGACAAAGAGGACAAAAGGACATCATTACACTATTTTTCTTCTTACCCCAGGCCCAGTTGTCTGCAGACCACACTGGCGTCTCTGTGTGTCCAGTGAGAGTCGCACACTGCCCCCCACTGGCCGTTCAGATAAACTTCCACACGACCGCTGTGAGAGGAACCGCCCACCAAACGGACTGCGCCTAAAAACACAAAAAGATAACATTAAAAAACCCACTATAATTTATGTTTAAAGAACACACGCATTCTTGTGGTGATATTAACTTCTAAACAGGCGTTAAGTATTTCACATTTTCTAAAATAATGTCTGTATTTTACTTTATAAACTACACTTCTGTTTCCAATGAGGCATTTAGAAGATGGAGCTCCCTCTGCTGTCAGCAATGGGAATTAATAATGGGAATTAAAGGTCCTATATTACACAAAATTGATTCTTGTGACCTTTAAGTCGTGTTATAATGCTGTTACCTCCTCAAAAACAGACCTGGAGTTGTGTTTTGTTTCATTCACACATGTTTCATCCATCCATCCATCCATCCATTTTCTTCTGCTTATCCGGGGCCGGGTCGCGGGGGCAACAGTCTAAGCAGGGACGCCCAGACCTCCTCCCTGCTTAGACTGTTGCCCCCGCGACCCGGCCCCGGATAAGCGGAAGAAATGGATGGATGGATGAAACATGTGTGAATGAAACAAAACACACATGTTTCAGTAACTTTTTATTGTCTGCTACATCTCAAAATGCTCTATTCCACTCAGTCATCAAGCACTAGTTTTAAAGTTAACAGCTTATTTTAGCTTGCCTGGTTTACACCAGACCATATCACAAGTGATATATGGTCTGGGAGACACCTACTGAATATCTCGTAGCGGAGGTGTGGTTTACGATCGCCAACGGCCGTTATTGGGCGTTATGAATGTCTATCATTTGGCGTATACGTAGCCCATAGCCAATCATGTCAGTTGTCAGTTCAAACTACAAGCTTCCATTTGTCGCGTAGTACGCGTCACCGTCTTTCCACCCCTCCCCGCTCTCTGATTGTCTCCCAAAATCAGGATCCCTCGCTTAGCCTCGTTGCCAGGCGGTCTTTTAAATGGTGAATGGTCGCATCTTTATATAGCGCTTTTCCACCTTCAAGGCACCCAAAGCGCTTTACAACAAGGAACCAATCACCCATTCACACACCAGTGGAGGGTTAAATGTCTTGCCCAAGGACACAACGGCAGCATTCATCTGTGGGAGCTGGAATCGTACCAACCTGTGGGTCAGTGGATCTGACCGCTCAACCACTGATGTTTCTTATGTCAAGAGCGGGATTTGAACCGCCAACCTTTGGATCAGTGGACAAACGCTCTACCAACTGAGCTACTGCCGCCCAGTTTTAGATCGGAACTTGCAAAGCAGCCTGGGATTTCCCAGGTTACCTTTTAGCTTTAGTTCAATAGAGATTGGCAATTCCAGGTCTGAAAAAAAACATATTGATTGATTGATGAATGTGTATGGAGTTTAAAAACACAGTGGAGTTCTTCCTGTATTACCACATGACATCACAAAACACAACTCCAGGTCTGTTCCTGAGAAGGAAACAACATTATAACCAAGACCAGTAAATACCATAATATGGGCCCTTTAAACTATGAAGTCCATATCCTCTGTGAGTGCTACGCTAACAGAGCCATGTGTTTGTTGTCAACACAATTTGAGTGATGAAAGAGCGATGTTTTATGGGTTTAAAACTGAGGAGAAGTTTGGAGTTTTATCTATGACGCAACAAAACGAGCAATATGGGAAGGGAGCATTTTCGAGTGCTCAGAGAAGACAACTTTGGATTTAGTTCTAGAAAAATGAAAACGAGCATGACTGAAACAAAATACAACTCCAGAAATGTTTTTGGTCAGGGGACAAGAAGTATTATAAGGATGTAACAATAACCGAAGTATCGTGATACCGTTTCGTCAAAAGTTTCCCAATCACAATGTATTGAATTACAAGTCTCTCTGCTTAAATTCCTTATTTTGGTGGAGCAAAAACAGAGGGAACTACATAGACCATGACTCTTTGCTCTCTTTCAGTGCAGACGACATGAAGAAATAACTGTTATGAAGCCCTTTTAAGATCTTAATTCTTTGGGTTATGACAGTAATACAGAACCAAAGGCTTGTCAAGGTATTTTAAGAGGAAAAATATTCACAATTCTGTTAGCCTCCATTAAATATTGCAGTAAATACTGTATCGTGAGATGTATATCATGAAAATAATCTCAAATAAAGTACATTTTGTATTATACAGCTCTGGAAGAAAAATAAGAGACCAGTTTTTCTGATTTTACTACTTATAGGTATGTGTTTGGGCAAAAGGAACATTTTTGTTTGAGTCTATAAACTACTGACAACATTTCCCCCAAATTCCAAATAAAAATATTATCGTTTAGAGCAGGGGTCTTCAACGTTTTTCAGGCCAGGGACCCCCAAACAGATGGCGAACTGGGCCAGGGACCCCCTACTATGTATACGGCATAGAATTGTGTTTTATATTAAAGGAAAAGTAACGTTATTTTACAATCTGAGCCTTCTTTCGGTAATAAAACAAGTCGTTTGACTCATCCATATCACGTTCGTGTCATTTGGAGCTGTTTGGTGAAAGTTATGTTGTAGCGTATCCGTTAACATGAGTATTTGGGGCATTACTTTGCGGTCTCCAAATAACACAAACTTTAGCACTTTTCAAATCATAGAAGCCCGATGTCTTAATCTACGATTTCGTTTGAAGCAAAAGTGGCCTGTAATCCGAGATTTATCCATAGTTTACAGCTTTGCGTTTCATGTTTGGGTCCCGGGAGCTGAGAGCACAGTCCGCACATGCGCACTGGCCTCCTCATCTACTCGAAACTATGGATAAATCTCGGATTACAGGCCACTTTTGATTCAAACGAAATCGTAGATTAAGACATCGAGCTTCTATGATTTGAAAAGTGCTAAAGTTTGTGTTATTTGGAGACCGCAAAGTAATGCCCCGAATACTCATGTTAATGGATACGCTACAACATAACTTTTACCAAACAGCTCCAAATGACACCAACGTGCTATGGGTGAGTCAAACGACTTGTTTTATTACTGAAAGAAGGCTCAGATTGTAAAATAACGTTACTTTTCCTTTAAATTGAGCTTAGTGTCATGTATAAACATTGCTACTCTGTTATGGTACATCCAATACAAGGAAATAATACACAGGTTAATACTGTATTTTACACTATAAAATATAAAATTATATTATTTCAAAGTGAAATCAAAAGATTTCGCGATCCCCCTGCAGTACCTCCACGACCCCCCTAGGGGTCGCGACCCCCCTGTTGAAGACCTCTGGTTTAGAGTGTTGCAGAAAATGACAAATGGTCAAAATAACAAAAAAGATCCATGTTTTCAGAGCTCAAACAATGCAAAGAAACAAGATCTAATTTATGTTAAAACAACATAATACTAATGTTTACACTTAAGAAATCAATATTTGGAACAGACGCTGGAATGGAATGGCTGTAATACATGTAGAGATGCTGATTTCAGAAAAAAACACAGTGGTCTCTTATTTTTTTCCAGAGCTGTATGTGTTATCTAATGTTTTAATCCCACCATTGACCATCCACACTACGTTCTCTCACCCTGGTGGCAGTCGCAGTAGGCCCAGCCGATAGCTCCAGAGTTCTGCCTGAAGAAGCACCAGGGGTTGGACTCTCGATCGGGGTTTCGGCAGAAGCTGTGGTCCCCCAGCCCCCTCCCCGGATACTGCATCACATAATCCGGAAACTCCGTCCACTTCAGACAGGGGGCGCCGGAGTCCGTCTGAGACACTGTGCCATTGTAATACCCCAGCGCAGTGAAGCCCTCCGAACAGGACAGGGGCACTGCAAAAGAAAGAGAGGGCATTTTTTTTCTAATTATGACTTGGTTTGGTGCGATCATAAATATTTATCATAGTTTTAAGTTCGATTAAAGGTGCACTATGTAACTTTTTGGTTGGGGGTCCATCACATGCTTGTTTCTAAGGATATGTCATTGCTCTGCTTCGAATGTTCCAAGGTAGGAAATTAAACAGCTCTAACTTACATTTACTCAATCACAGGTGGTTTTATAGCTCAGAAATACGTGGAAAAACAGGCATTCTGACAGTGAGAGGGGTCGCCTCTCTACAGATCTGACCTGTAACTTGGTCTTGGTCCACCAGAAAAGTTACACAATACACCTTTAAATAGCAGTTTGTGAATAAAAGCAAAAAACAAAAAGTTATATACAGGAAGTAACACTGAGTTCTAAAACTTTGGAATACCTCTATCAAAAATACAATGAGAATTTACTCACAATGAAGGCATTTTTCTAACACTTTAAACATTGATTTAATAAAATAAAAAATATAAAGTCTCAAGTTAGGCCCCCTGTTAGCCCTCCTTTTATTTAGTTTTTATATGAATGATTTGCCCACTGTTTGTTCTGAAGCTGAATGCTTAATGTATGCAAGCAACACGGTTTTCTTTGTTCATGGTCGCACCAAAGACAGTGTTGCCGCTAAACTCATTAAAACAATGTCCTGTGCCACAACTTGGTTGCAGCAGTGCTGTCTACGGCTAAATGTTTCTAAAACTGTAGGCATGTATTCAGTGGTGAAAGCAGTTTTCATTTCTTACAGGTGCTATAATGTCCAGTGCATCACTTTACCGTTTTTTTTAAACACTCGTTTTACCGGTTTTTTTGGTTTTGTTTTTTTACATTTTACACCTTTTTCATACATAAATAGCTTTTTTAATATACTTAATTATTTCATATTTTTTAGTCAGCATAAACCCTCTCTTACAGGTGCAGGCAGCGCGCCGGCCTTAAAGGCAAATTAATGTTTTTTTACAATCTGAGCCTTCTTTCGGCAATAAAACAAGTAGTTTTACTCACCCATAGCATTTTTCTGTCAATTGGAGCAGTATCGCAGAACTTATGTTGAGCCGTTCTGTTCTACTAATGATCCCGTATCCTTAACATGGTGCTGTATCATTTGCTCGGGGCATTACTTTGCGGTGTCCAAATAACACAAACTTTAGCACTTTTCAAATCATAGAAGCCCGATGTCTTAATGTAAGAAATCGTTTGAAGCAAAAGTGGCCTGTAATCCGAGATTTAGCCATAGTTTCGAGTAGATGAGGACGCCAGTGCGCATGCGCGGAGTGCTGCTAGGCCCCAAACATGAAACGCAAAGCTGAAAACTATGGATAAATCTCGGATTACAGGCCACTTTTGCTTCAAACGAAATCTTTCATTAAGACATCGGGCTTCTATGGTTTGAAAAGTGCTAAAGTTTGTGTTATTTGGAGACCGCAAAGTAATGCCCCGAATACAAATGCTAATGGTTACGCTACAACATAACTTTCTTCAAACAGCTCCAAATGACACGAACGTGATATGGATGAGTCAAACGACTTGTTTTATTACCGAAAGAAGGCTCAGATTGTAAAATAACGTTACTTTGCCTTTAAATCTTCTACCAGTGCACAGCACCGCCTCACAATGGCTTAGGCACTTTCACGGCTACAGTCAGATAAGTTTTGACAATCCTTGCTTAACAGACTGCAGATATCTCTGCACGAGAGTTTCGGGTAGCTTTCAGTTATTCTCGAATGGCATAGTGTGGTTGTTTGTGTTTTCTACTTAAATAGCGCACCTTACTTCTTTTTTTTTCAAATGTGGGTTTTGGCCACCATTAACCATATTCTCTTAGCGGTGCTGCGTGAATTTTATACCGGTGCTGCGGTCTGGTGCGCACCGCTTTACTTTCACCACTGCATGTATTTCACTAAAATAAATAGCATCACCTGACCCCAATATACATGTTAATGGAGAAAAAATACAAATTGTCAGCCAATATAAATATCTTGAGTTAATAGATTCCCAGCTTTCCTTTAAAGCTCATATTGACAAACTGTAAAATAATCAAGTTAAATCTGGCAAATTTTTGTGCAATTTGAAATGAAATGTCAACTGATGCCGCAAACGTGTACTTGCATTAGATGATTCTCACTTTAACTATTTTTACTAACCAGCTGGACCCAGGCTGGTCAGAGTGCAAAAACAACAACATTGTAAATCTGAATTTTTAACAGTATGACATTATACGAGCCAGTTTACAGGTCGGATTTGTGGAGAAGATTACAGTAGAATGTATATTTTTCAACAAGGTATACTGTTTATTGTAAAAACACCTTTAACTAAATTTAAAAATAAGCAAATTTAATGCCATACTGCGGTACATTTCAGAGAAAAACTCTGAGTGTGTCACTCGAGGCTCTGTCAGAGGCGACTGCTACATTCCTCTGCGCAGGAGCACTTTTAGGTCAGTGAGGAGCACTTTTAGTAAGTCGTTCTGGTCAGTGAGGAGCACTTTTAGTAAGTCGTTCTGGTCAGTAAGGAGCACTTTTAGTAAGTCGGCCCGGTCAGTGAGGAGCACTTTTAGTAAGTCGGCCCGGTCAGTGAGGAGCACTTTTAGTAAGTCGGCCCAGTCAGTGAGGAGCACTTTTAGTAAGTCGGCCCGGTGAGTGAGGAGCACTTTTAGTAAGTCGGCCCGGTGAGTGAGGAGCACTTTTAGTAAGTCGGCCCGGTCAGTGAGGAGCACTTTTAGTAAGTCGGCCCGGTCAGTGAGGAGCACTTTTAGTAAGTCGGCCCGGTCAGTGAGGAGCACTTTTAGTAAGTCGGCCCGGTCAGTGAGGAGCACTTTTAATAAGTCGGCCCGGTCAGTGAGGAGCACTTTTAGTAAGTCGGCCCGGTCAGTGAGGAGCACTTTTAGTAAGTCAGCCCGGTCAGTGAGGAGCACTTTTAGTAAGTCGGCCCAGTCAGTGAGGAGCACTTTTAGTAAGTCGGCCAGGTCAGTGAGGAGCACTTTTAGTAAGTCGGCCCGGTCAGTGAGGAGCACTTTTAGTAAGTCAGCCCGGTCAGTGAGGAGCACTTTTAGTAAGTCGGCCCGGTCAGTGAGGAGCACTTTTAGTAAGTCGGCCCGGTCAGTGAGGAGCACTTTTAGTAAGTCGGCCCGGTCAGTGAGGAGCACTTTTAGTAAGTCGGCCCGGTCAGTGAGGAGCACTTTTAGTAAGTCGGCCCGGTCAGTGAGGAGCACTTTTAGTAAGTCGGCCCAGTCAGTGAGGAGCACTTTTAGTAAGTCGGCCCGGTCAGTGAGGAGCACTTTTAGTAAGTCGTTCTGGTCAGTGAGGAGCACTTTTAGTAAGTCGTTCTGGTCAGTGAGGAGCACTTTTAGTAAGTCGGCCCGGTCAGTGAGGAGCACTTTTAGTAAGTCGGCCCGGTCAGTGAGGAGCACTTTTAGTAAGTCGGCCCGGTCAGTGAGGAGCACTTTTAGTAAGTCAGCCTGGTCAGTGAGGAGCACTTTTAGTAAGTCGGCCCGGTGAGTGAGGAGCACTTTTAGTAAGTCGGCCCGGTGAGTGAGGAGCACTTTTAGTAAGTCGGCCCGGTCAGTGAGGAGCACTTTTAGTAAGTCGGCCCAGTCAGTGAGGAGCACTTTTAGTAAGTCGTTCTGGTCAGTGAGGAGCACTTTTAGTAAGTCGGCCCGGTCAGTGAGGAGCACTTTTAGTAAGTCGGCCCGGTCAGTGAGGAGCACTTTTAGTAAGTCGGCCCGGTCAGTGAGGAGCACTTTTAATAAGTCGGCCCGGTCAGTGAGGAGCACTTTTAGTAAGTCGGCCCGGTCAGTGAGGAGCACTTTTAGTAAGAGCCCGGTCAGTGAGGAGCACTTTTAGTAAGTCGGCCCAGTCAGTGAGGAGCACTTTTAGTAAGTCGGCCAGGTCAGTGAGGAGCACTTTTAGTAAGTCGGCCCGGTCAGTGAGGAGCACTTTTAGTAAGTCGGCCCAGTCAGTGAGGAGCACTTTTAGTAAGTCAGCCCGGTCAGTGAGGAGCACTTTTAGTAAGTCGGCCCGGTCAGTGAGGAGCACTTTTAGTAAGTCGGCCCGGTCAGTGAGGAGCACTTTTAGTAAGTCGGCCCGGTCAGTGAGGAGCACTTTTAGTAAGTCGGCCCGGTCAGTGAGGAGCACTTTTAGTAAGTCGGCCCGGTCAGTGAGGAGCACTTTTAGTAAGTCGGCCCAGTCAGTGAGGAGCACTTTTAGTAAGTCGGCCCGGTCAGTGAGGAGCACTTTTAGTAAGTCGTTCTGGTCAGTGAGGAGCACTTTTAGTAAGTCGGCCCGGTCAGTGAGGAGCACTTTTAGTAAGTCAGCCCGGTCAGTGAGGAGCACTTTTAGTAAGTCGGCCCGGTCAGTGAGGAGCACTTTTAGTAAGTCAGCCCGGTCAGTGAGGAGCACTTTTAGTAAGTCGGCCCAGTCAGTGAGGAGCACTTTTAGTAAGTCGTTCTGGTCAGTGAGGAGCACTTTTAGTAAGTCGGCCCGGTCAGTGAGGAGCACTTTTAGTAAGTCAGCCTGGTCAGTGAGGAGCACTTTTAGTAAGTCGGCCCGGTCAGTGAGGAGCACTTTTAGTAAGTCAGCCTGGTCAGTGAGGAGCACTTTTAGTAAGTCAGCCTGGTCAGTGAGGAGCACTTTTAGTAAGTCAGCCTGGTCAGTGAGGAGCACTTTTAGTAAGTCAGCCTGGTCAGTGAGGAGCACTTTTAGTAAGTCGGCCCGGTCAGTGAGGAGCACTTTTAGTAAGTCGGCCCGGTCAGTGAGGAGCACTTTTAGTAAGTCGGCCCGGTCAGTGAGGAGCACTTTTAGTAAGTCGGCCCAGTCAGTGAGGAGCACTTTTAGTAAGTCGGCCCGGTCAGTGAGGAGCACTTTTAGTAAGTCGTTCTGGTCAGTGAGGAGCACTTTTAGTAAGTCGTTCTGGTCAGTGAGGAGCACTTTTAGTAAGTCGGCCCGGTCAGTGAGGAGAACTTTTAGTAAGTCGGCCCGGTCAGTGAGGAGCACTTTTAGTAAGTCGGCCCGGTCAGTGAGGAGCACTTTTAGTAAGTCAGCCTGGTCAGTGAGGAGCACTTTTAGTAAGTCGGCCCGGTCAGTGAGGAGCACTTTTAGTAAGTCGGCCCAGTCAGTGAGGAGCACTTTTAGTAAGTCGTTCTGGTCAGTGAGGAGCACTTTTAGTAAGTCGGCCCGGTCAGTGAGGAGCACTTTTAGTAAGTCAGCCTGGTCAGTGAGGAGCACTTTTAGTAAGTCGGCCCGGTCAGTGAGGAGCACTTTTAGTAAGTCAGCCTGGTCAGTGAGGAGCACTTTTAGTAAGTCAGCCTGGTCAGTGAGGAGCACTTTTAGTAAGTCAGCCTGGTCAGTGAGGAGCACTTTTAGTAAGTCAGCCTGGTCAGTGAGGAGCACTTTTAGTAAGTCAGCCTGGTCAGTGAAGAGCACTTTTAGTAAGTCAGCCTGGTCAGTGAGGAGTGCGAGTGCATGGAACACAGTACCTGAGGAGGTTCAGCTGCTTACAACATACAAGACCTTCATAAAAAACTTGAAAATGTGGCTTATCAACACCTACAGCTGCCAACACTAAAAGATGTGCTGTTTTGATGTTATGATCAAAGGGTATGTTGTGATATGTAAAAAAAAAACACCACACATCTGACATTTGTTTTAAAGAAAACCTTACGCTTATATCTTCCATAAAATTATAATCTATAACACCCATGATTTGGACATTTTAAATCACAATATTCATCTAAAACGACTTAATAAACGAAACAAGTCAGCTGATTTGTTCTCAGTGGGGTCTGACGTCGCCGTAAACACCATCACAACAAAGAGCTGTGAAGCTGTCAGCACCTCCGATGGATAGCTGCAAATCACATTGAGGTAGATTTTCTTTTTTTCATTTGTACCAAAAGGACTACACGACACTGCTGAATCATATGAGTATCACCGATTAAGAGAGGGAAGAGAGTGAGGGGGAAAGACAGAAAGAACAGAGTACAAAGGAAGAAGCAGTGGGCGTGTGCCTGAAAAAACAGGAATGGAAAGGGATAATGGCGTCTTGAAAATAAGCGATTAAAGATGATGTAAACATGCAAAATCACCGTGAGTAAATGGTGAAGGGAAACAACTATTAGGTGGTAAAAAGCTCTGAAAAGTCATATGTCGAAAACGTGATACTGTCAGTTTCTCAGTGCAGTGGTATCTCGCTATAATGCGCTTCACCTTTCGCGGCCTCGCTGTTTCGCGGATTTTTTTAATTCCAATTTTTTAAATAATGTATCAACTAGGGATGCAAATTATCGATTAATTCATTAATTGATAGTTGATTGACCTTATCGATCGATTAACGATTAACTGATAAGCGGCGTTTTTCACCTGAATTTTAGTGTTTCAATAGGGTCTTTAAGAATATAAGCTATAGTAACATAACACGGAGTCAAAAATATATCATAGTATTATTATACAGGGGGTCCTCGGGTTACGACGTTGATCCGTTCTTAAGCCGGATTTTGCCTTTGAGCTTCCAACCAAAGCACCAATAACCTTTCCATCTCAATAATTAGACCACTACGCTGCTTGGTTATCACTGCCGCTTTCATAGGAGCAGATCAGAGCTCACATCAGGTACTTCCGCCCACATTGGGCACGCACACGAGGCCGTCTTCTTCTTCCTATAATCACAACAGAGCGTATTCTTCCGCCGTGCGCCGTTCGTGTTTGTTTACATCTCTTACCACGCTAAACCGCGTAAGACGGAATGACGCGTAATATATACATATTTTTTTTAATGGGGGCGCGTTCGTAACCACGAAACGTCGTAACCCGAGACCGTCGTAACCCGAGGACCCCCTGTATTGTATATTCCTCAATTAATTATTCCTTAGTAAAAAGCACACAAATGTATTGATGCTGAATAACAAAATCGCGGTTCGTGGATTTTTTTTTTTTTCAGGTTTTTTTTTATAGTGTAACATTTTTTTTTATAGTGTAACATTCTGTTCTCCTGATTGGCTAAGAGACTAGACCAGGACTAAACGTGGACTAAACCAGGTCTAGACCAGGTCTAAACCAGGTCTAAACCAGGACTGGACCAGGTCTAGACCTGGACTAAACCAGGATTAAACCACCACGTGCTGCTGCTGGTTTCGTGCGGCTGGTTTGTGGCTAGGGCTGAGACTACGCATTCCGGGCGCCGCGGTTCGATCTCGCCCTGGTGTATGCGCGAGGCCCACGCATACAGGAGTGGACAAGTTAATATTTTTTCACTGAATACTTATCAGCTGCTGTATGCCTGATATGCCAAGAGACTGTAGCGGTTTTAAAAGAATATAATATCAGCCGTCACTTTGCCACAAAACAGTCAACAAAAGCACGAAAGAACCTGAAGGAGAACAGAACTTTCAGTGCTTTAAAATAGTAACTGTTAGTACTAAAAAAAAGAAGCTGTATTTTATTAATTAAATTTCCTGTGTTTTAAGAGTCATTTCAATAAATAGCTAAATACCGTGGAACTTGAAAGATGGACATTTTGTTGTAATGCTTTTGTTAATTTTTAATTGAAATAAAGCACATGTTTTCTACACATCCCATGTTATTTTTAGTGTTTTTACCAAAACACTAAATCCACCTGCTCCTGGTGCGGCCCTTCTGTCAAATTTTAGAACCCTTTGTGGCCCACGAGTCAAAAAGTTTGCCCACCCCTGTTTTATATAGTTTTAGCCCCGGGTATCTGTATAAAAACTGAGACTTTTCCCTTCGCAAAAGTAGAGATTTTGGAAAACTCCTGTTTCACTTTTGCGTGTAAACTGAGGAAAATGGCGTTTTAGACAGCTGACACACCAAAAGTGCAATTCTGATTGGCTTGCAGAGCGTTCTCCTTCGTTTTCAGAGGTGAATTCTCCGTTTGCATAGAAAAGATGGGTACAAACGAAGGGAAATGTCTCTGTTTTTAAAAATAACAGGGTACATTTATACAGGGCTTATTTTGGAAAACAGAGAGACAAATATTCGTTTCTCAACATACCGACTGTGTATACGTAGCCTTAAATGATACGTTATTTAAATTTTTGTACAATTTTCTTCTTTCTAAACATAGGCTGCTAACAGAGAATACTGTAAATATGAATTATTTATAGACGTCGTTTATTTGATCAAAATCCTAAAAATATTTCTTTGAACACTTAACTTTTTAGATCCTTACATCATTTTCTTTCTGCATGATGTTTCTTTTATTTCCCGGTTACGTGTGTTTGTTCGCGTCGCTAAAAGGAAATGATCATGTTAAGAATAAGAGTTGGACTGGTCCTTTCAGTCCTTGTTATCCCCGTGGCAGAATTTAAGTGAAGTGAGAAGCTTAGAGCAGATCTCTGGGGCTGGACGAAAGCATTTCCTCCGTCTGAGAGAGGTTTAAATCTGAGAGAGGAGGAGAGGAGTCTGTAATACTGGTATAAAAGAGCGAGGGATGGACAGAGGAGGAGAGGAGTCTGTAATACTGGTATAAAAGAGCGAGGGATGGAGAGAGGGAGGAGAGGAGTCTGTAATACTGGTATAAAAGAGCGAGGGATGGACAGAGGGAGGAGAGGAGTCTGTAATACTGGTATAAAAGAGCGAGGGATGGAGAGAGGAGGAGAGGAGGAGTCTGTAATACTGGTATAAAAGAGCGAGGGATGGAGAGAGGAGGAGAGGAGGAATCTGTAATACTGGTATAAAAGAGCGAGGGATGGACAGAGGGAGGAGAGGAGGAGTCTGTAATACTGGTATAAAAGAGCGAGGGATGGAGAGAGGGAGGAGAGGAGGAGTCTGTAATACTGGTATAAAAGAGCGAGGGATGGACAGAGGGAGGAGAGGAGTCTGTAATACTGGTATAAAAGAGCGAGGGATGAAGAGAGGGAGGAGAGGAGTCTGTTATACTGGTATAAAAGAGCGAGGGATGGAGAGAGGAGGAGAGCAGTCTGTAATACTGGTATAAAAGAGCGAGGGATGAAGAGAGGGAGGAGAGGAGGAGTCTGTTATACTGGTATAAAAGAGCGAGGGATGGAGAGAGGAGGAGAGGAGCAGTCTGTAATACTGGTATAAAAGAGCGAGGGATGAAGAGAGGGAGGAGAGGAGTCTGTAATACTGGTATAAAAGAGCGAGGGATGGAGAGAGGAGGAGAGGAGGAGTCTGTAATACTGGTATAAAAGAGCGAGGGATGGACAGAGGGAGGAGAGGAGTCTGTAATACTGGTATAAAAGAGCGAGGGATGAAGAGAGGGAGGAGAGGGAGGAGAGGAGTCTAATACTGGTATAAAAGAGCGAGGGATGGACAGAGGGAGGAGAGGAGTCTGTAATACTGGTATAAAAGAGCGAGGGATGGAGAGAGGAGGAGAGGAGGAGTCTGTAATACTGGTATAAAAGAGCGAGGGATGGAGAGAGGAGGAGAGGAGGAGTCTGTAATACTGGTATAAAAGAGCGAGGGATGGAGAGAGGGAGGAGAGGAGTCTGTAATACTGGTATAAAAAGAGCGAGGGATGGAGAGAGGAGGAGAGGAGTCTGTAATACTGGTATAAAAAGAGCGAGGGATGAAGACAGGGAGGAGTCTGTAATACTGGTATAAAAGAGCGAGGGATGGAGAGAGGGAGGAGAGGAGTCTGTAATACTGGTATAAAAGAGCGAGGGATGGAGAGAGGGAGGAGAGGAGTCTGTAATACTGGTATAAAAGAGCGAGGGATGGAGAGAGGGAGGAGGAGTCTGTAATACTGGTATAAAAGAGCGAGGGATGAAGAGAGGGAGGAGAGGAGGAGTCTGTAATACTGGTATAAAAGAGCGAGGGATGAAGAGAGGGAGGAGAGGAGTCTGTAATACTGGTATAAAAGAGCGAGTGATGAAGAGAGGGAGGAGAGGAGGAGTCTGTAATACTGGTATAAAAGAGCGAGGGGTGGACAGAGGGAGGAGAGGAGGAGTCTGTAATACTGGTATAAAAGAGTGAGGGATGGAGACAAGAGGAGAGGAGGAGTCTGTAATACTGGTATAAAAAGAGCGAGGGATGGACAGAGGGAGGAGAGGAGGAGTCTGTAATACTGGTATAAAAGAGCGAGGGATGAAGAGAGGGAGGAGAGGAGTCTGTAATACTGGTATAAAAGAGCGAGGGATGGAGAGAGGGAGGAGAGGAGTCTGTAATACTGGTATAAAAAGAGCGAGGGATGGACAGACGGAGGAGAGGAGTCTGTAATACTGGTATAAAAGAGCGAGGGATGGAGAGAGGAGGAGAGGAGGAGTCTGTAATACTGGTATAAAAGAGCGAGGGATGGACAGAGGGAGGAGAGGAGTCTGTAATACTGGTATAAAAGAGCGAGGGATGAAGAGAGGGAGGAGAGGAGTCTGTAATACTGGTATAAAGAGCGAGGGATGGAGAGAGGGAGGAGAGGAGGAGTCTGTAATACTGGTATAAAAGAGCGAGGGATGGACAGAGGGAGGAGAGGAGTCTGTAATACTGGTATAAAAGAGCGAGGGATGAAGAGAGGGAGGAGAGCAGTCTGTAATAGTGGTATAAAAGAGCGAGGGATGAAGAGAGAGAGGAGAGCAGTCTGTAATACTGGTATAAAAAGAGCGAGGGATGAAGACAGGGAGGAGTTTGTAATACTGGTATAAAAGAGCGAGGGATGGAAAGAGGAGAGGAGGAGTCTGTAATACTTGTATAAAAGAGCGAGGGATGGAGAGAGGGAGGAGAGGAGTCTGTAATACTGGTGTAAAAGAGCGAGGGATGGACAGAGGGAGGAGAGGAGGAGTCTGTAATACTGGTATAAAAGAGCGAGGGATGGAGAGAGGAGAGGAGGAGTCTAATACTGGTATAAAAGAGCGAGGGATGGAGAGAGGAGGAGAGGAGGAGTCTGTAATACTGGTATAAAAGAGCGAGGGATGAAGAGAGGGAGGAGAGGAGGAGTCTGTAATAGTGGTAGAAAAGCGTGAGGGATGAAGAGAGGAAGAGAGGACGAGTCTGTAATACTGGTATAAAAGAGCAAGGGATGAAGAGAGGGAGGAGAGGAGTCTGTAATATTGCTAAACAACAAGAGAGGGATGGAGTGAGAGACAGAGGGAGGGAGAAATGAAGTGTGAAGGAGGAAGGGACAGAGAGAGAGAGAGAGAGAGAAAGAGAGAGGGAATAAGGGAGGGAGACAGCCAGAGGGAGGGGAAGAGAGAGCGAGAGCGGGAAGGAGGGACAAAAAAAGGGGAGAGAAAGGGAGGTAGAGAGAGGGCAAGTGAGGGAGGAAGAGAGAAAGAGAGAAAAGAGAGGAGAAACCTGGCAGGTGGTACACAGAGAGTGAGGGGGAAGGAGGGAGAAAGGACGGGAGAGGAAGAGAGAAGGAAAAAGAGAGAGAGTGAGGGAGGAAGAGAGAAAGAGAGAAAAGAGAGGAGAAACATGGCCGGTGGGAGAAGAGAGGGAGAGTACAGAGAGACAAAGGAAAGACGAGAGGGCAGGTGTCATAAACGACTGACGGGGGAGTTTTGAAAGTAAAAAACTCTGCTCTTAAAAACACAGCTCATTTAAAGGTGCACTACACGACTTTTCTGGGTTATATGCCCCCTGTTTTACTCCGTGGAGACAAGCTGCTGCGTCAGGTCTGTGGAGAGGCAAGCTCGCTCACAGTAAGAATGACGGTTTGTACAGTACTTTTTCTATACAGCTCTGGAAAATAATAAGAGCCCACTGCATCTCTACATGTATTACAGCCATTCCATTCCAGCGTCTGTTGAATTCCAACACAAACACAAAGCTGAGCTACTTCAGTTCTTGCATCAGGAGTGGAATAAAGCCACCCAAGAACAATGTGAAAGACTGGGACTAAACCAGGTCTGAACCAAGACTAAAGGACGTCTAACCTAGGACTAAACCAGGTTAAAAAGGGGACTAACCCAGGACTAAACTAGGATTAAACCAGACCTAAACTTGGACTGAACCAGGGCTAAACCAGGACTAAACCAGGACTAAACTAGGATTAAACCAAGTCTGAACAAGGATTAAACCAGGTTAAAACAGGGACTAAATCAGGACTAAACTAGGACTAAACCAGGTCTGAACCAGGACTAAACCAGGTTAAAAAGGGGACTAACCCAGGACTAAACTAGGATTAAACCAGACCTAAACTTGGACTGAACCATGGCTAAACCAGGACTAAACTAGGACTAAACCAGGTCTGAACCAAGACTAAAGGACATCTAAACTAGGACTAAACCAGGTTAAAAAGGGGACTAACCCAGGACTAAACTAGGATTAAATGGGCCTAAACTTGGACTGAACCAGGGCTAAACCAGGACTAAACTAGGACTAAACTAGGATTAAACCAGGTCTGAACAAGGACTAAACCAGGTTAAAACAGGGACTAAATCAGGACTAAACTAGGACTAAACCAGGTCTGAACCAGGACTAAACCAGGTTAAAAAGGGGACTAACCCAGGACTAAACTAGGATTAAACCAGACCTAAACTTGGACTGAACCAGGGCTAAACCAGGACTAAACTAGGACTAAACCAGGTCTGAACCAAGACTAAAGGACGTCTAAACTAGGACTAAACCAGGTTAAAAAGAGGACTAACCCAGGACTAAACTAGGATTAAATGGGCCTAAACTTGGACTGAACCAGGGCTAAACCAGGACTAAACTAGGACTAAACTAGGATTAAACCAGGTCTGAACAAGGATTAAACCAGGTTAAAACAGGGACTAAATCAGGACTAAACTAGGACTAAACCAGGTCTGAACCAGGACTAAACCAGGTTAAAAAGGGGACTAACCCAGGACTAAACTAGGATTAAACCAGACCTAAACTTGGACTGAACCAGGGCTAAACCAGGACTAAACTAGGACTAAACCAGGTCTGAACCAAGACTAAAGGACGTCTAAACTAGGACTAAACCAGGTTAAAAAGGGAACTAACCCAGGACTAAACTAGGATTAAATGGGCCTAAACTTGGACTGAACCAGGGCTAGACCAGGACTAAACCAGGACTAAACTAGGATTAAACCATGTCTGAACAAGGACTAAACCATGTTAAAACAGGGACTAAATCAGGACTAAACTAGGACTAAACCAGGTCTGAACCAGGACTAAACCAGGTTAAAAAGGGGACTAACCCAGGACTAAACTAGGATTAAACCAGACCTAAACTTGGACTGAACCAGGGCTAAACCAGGACTAAACTAGGACTAAACCAGGTCTGAACCAAGACTAAAGGACGTCTAAACTAGGACTAAACCAGGTTAAAAAGAGGACTAACCCAGGACTAAACTAGGATTAAATGGGCTTAAACTTGGACTGAACCAGGGCTAAACCAGGACTAAACTAGGACTAAACTAGGATTAAACCAGGTCTGAACAAGGACTAAACCAGGTTAAAACAGGGACTAAATCAGGACTAAACTAGGACTAAACCAGGTCTGAACCAGGACTAAACCAGGTTAAAAAGGGGACTAACCCAGGACTAAACTAGGATTAAACCAGACCTAAACTTGGACTGAACCAGGGCTAAACCAGGACTAAACTAGGACTAAACCAGGTCTGAACCAAGACTAAAGGACGTCTAACCTAGGACTAAACCAGGTTAAAAAGGGGACTAACCCCGGGCTAAACTAGGATTAAATGGGCCTAAACTTGGACTGAACCAGGGCTAAACCAGGACTAAACTAGGACTAAACCAGGTCTGAACCAAGACTAAAGGACGTCTAACCTAGGACTAAACCAGGTTAAAAAGGGGACTAACCCAGGACTAAACTAGGATTAAATGGGCCTAAACTTGGACTGAACCAGGGCTAAACCAGGACTAAACTAGGACTAAACTAGGATTAAACCAGGTCTGAACAAGGATTAAACCAGGTTAAAAAGGGGACTAACCCAGGACTAAACTAGGATTAAACCAGACCTAAACTTGGACTGAACCAGGGCTAAACCAGGACTAAACTAGGACTAAACCAGGTCTGAACCAAGACTAAAGGACGTCTAAACTAGGACTAAACCAGGTTAAAAAGAGGACTAACCCAGGACTAAACTAGGATTAAATGGGCTTAAACTTGGACTGAACCAGGGCTAAACCAGGACTAAACTAGGACTAAACTAGGATTAAACCAGGTCTGAACAAGGACTAAACCAGGTTAAAACAGGGACTAAATCAGGACTAAACTAGTCCACCCCGTCTCTGGAAATCACGCCCAGACAATTTGGACCGCAAACGAACTATGAAATACAAGATGGGTTTTTTTTTTTTTTGTTTTTTTTTTTTTTGCCTGGAGACACGTGAGAATCTTTCCAGGCTCGGGTGTCCTTTATCCGAGCCTCCGAACCTCTGAAATAGCAGTGGTTTAATTTTATTTTCTGTGGAAATGTGTCTAAGGTTTTTTTTTCATGGGACTCGTCTCATATGTGACAGCGCACCGCTAATCCAGGAAACAGTGGAGTATTTGGCCACACCCCCACCCGCTGCACTGGCCTGTCTCTGTCCTCCTCATTTGCATTCAAGCAACAACGCCCAGAATAAAGTGTTTCAGAGACATATTTATGACTCTGAATCCAAAAATTTGTAGACCAGTGGTTGAACTCCACACTTTGAGAAGGGAGATTTAAGTAAAAAAAATGTCAAATTCTTCAAAGAGGAGGTATTATGCACAATCTTTTAAAATGTTTTTTTTTTAGTTTTTTTTTTAGTTTTCTACCATGTTATAATGTTCCTTCATCAAAACATGCCTGAAGAGGACTTAGATGTCATCCATGCATGTTCGTGATCTCTCCCAGACACTATTCGAACCCTCCTTATGGGTTCTGTCCAGTGCTCAGTCCACACGTCTATACCGTCCATGCTCGCACACGGCAATTCTCCAAAAATATAAAAAACTAAAGGAGAACTTACGTGAAACTTATACATGTTAATACATAAAAGGCAATATGGTGATCTAAATATGTTATGTGTTAGCAGTGAATACCCCATAGAAGTTAAAAATTAATAAATAAAAAAATAAAAAATACTTTCAGAATCAGAATATGTTTTATTGCCACTATCAGGGATCAAAATTCACAAACTGGCACTTATGGTGCAGCACAAAACTATGAATAATACATTAATAATGAAGTTAATGATGTGGACAACACAGAATACCTTATATTGGCTGAATTTCTCTGCGCTCTTCTGTCTGCTGAAACTGGGACACTGTGTCTTTAAGAGAAAGTGAAAGTTAAATCGTGCCTGTGCTTTGAGCCTTGAGCACAGTGTTGCCAACTTAGCGACTTTGTCGCTATTTTTAGCTACTTTTTGGACCCCCCTAGCGAGAAAATTAGACAAAAGCGACTAGCGACAAATCTAGTGACTTTTTTTGGTGATCAGAGGCTCCAAGATCGCGGGAGGGGAAAAAATAATTGCGCCGTTTTCTCTCTTTCCCCGTTCAGAGAAAGAGACAGAGAGACAGAGAGAAAGAGAGAGAAAGAGACAGAGAGGGGCAGTGGAAGAGAGAGACACACACCAGTCTCTCCTCTGCTCCCTCCCATCTCGTCAGATCGCCTCGGAGTCTGGTCATTCCTCTCTCTGTTTCTGTCATTCAGTTTCTCTCGTCACGTGCATATCCCTCTCATTCTTTAGAGCATTTCTTTTTTTCTCCTCTTGTATTCAATCGCAATGCCACAACCAAAAGTGTATACACAAAAGTACAGACGGGAGTGGGAAAAAGCTAGTTGTACAGCACAGAAAAGTTTTAAAAAGCTACTTCTTTAGCACACAAAAAAAAACAAAAAATAAAAAGCTATAGTTTGCCCACTATAGCACAAAAAAATAAAAAATAAATAAAAAGCTTTAAACTACAGCACAAAATAAAAAAGCAAGCTATAGATCTTGGACTACAGCTCCAAAAAATATCTAAAAAATAAAAACCAAATAAAAAAATAAAAAACAAACAAGTATATGTAATAACAACACCAATAAAAGGTTAGTGTCACGGGGTAAGGAAGGTTAGGATGTGCTGTCTCGCTCGTCTAGCTACTTTTAGCTACTTCTGGGCGGGCCAATAGCTACTTCCGATGCTGGGGAGTTGGCAACACTGCTTGAGCAACACACTTCTTTCTACGACGAACTTCTCAAGTCGTCCTCAACAAACAGAAGTAAGTATTTAAGAATTTAACTCAAGAGCAATGAGGAGAGAAGGGAATAATGTAACATTTGGTGTTCATCTGTAAATGAAGAGCACAGGGAGGATCAGAGGACAGGGAGCTGATCAGTGTTAACTCCTAGAATTTAAACATGAAACCAAACTTCCTTGTCACAGCCTGACCTCATCAGAGCTCAGAAGTTAAACAAGCCCAGGCCTGGTCAGGACTTGGATGGGAGAGCGCTGGGCGCCAGTGGTAAAAACTGTTCTTGTGTCCTTAGGCAAGACACATTACATTGCCTAGTATAAAAGTGGAGTGAGTGTGAGTGTTGGTAGTGGTTGGAGGGACTAGTGGCCAGACATGGGGACTTGAGACTTAGTGACTTGGACTCGAGTCGACTCGAGTCGCTGTTTTTATGACTTGTGACTTGACTCGACAAAAAATGAAATACTTGAGACTTGACTCGGACTTGGAAGTCTAGGACTCGGGACTTGACTTGACTTGAGACACGATGACTTGAATGACTTGCGTGGTCACATAATGTTTTCGTGCTCATTCAGCGGCACTGCCATGTCCTGGGACGCAACGCGTGCACCACGTGCACCACCACCGGCACGAGGCCGCGCTTACACCGGGGCTGCGAGCACGAAAACGATCCGCGGCGCCCGGACCGCGTACTCTCAGCCCCAGCCACAAACCAGCCGCACAAAATCAGCAAAGAGTGGCCCGTGGTGGTTTATTCCCGGTTTAGTCCAGGTCTAGACCTGGTCCAGTCCTGGTTTCGTCCCCTCAGATGTGAGAGTTGCGCTGTGTTAGCGCTTGTGGTGGAGGGCTGTGTGGTGTTAATGTTCTGTCTCTCGCTGCTCAGATCAGTTGTTGGCTTGGTTTTGTGGTATGCAGGAGATCACTTGACCGAGGGTCTACGTTCAAATAATAATAATAAACAAAACTCTCATCACTATTTACTCTTAGTCAGTCTCTTACAAAGGTGTAGTCTAAATACACGAGCTCTCGAGGAGCGCGCCTGACCCATTACGCACGCGAGGAGTGGTGTGTGTGTGTGTGTGTGAGTGAGAGGAGAAATGTAACAAAGTTTAATATTAATAAGCTATTTGTTTTAGCTATTATTTGTTTCCTCACAAAAAGGGAATGACTTATGGATATACTGTGAGTGTGAGTGACAGAAAGTGTGTGAGAGAGAAATGTGCAAAGAAAAGAGCAAAGAAATGTGACAGTTTAATTTACTGTAAGTTAGTATTTGTTTTAGCTGTTATTGTTACTTTGTAAAAGGATAGCTACTTGTGGATATTCTGTGTGTGTGTGTGTGTGCGTGTGCGTGTGCGTGCGCGTGTGTGTGTGTGTGTGTGTGTGTATGTGTGTGTGTGTGTGCGTGTGTGCGTGTGTGTGTGTGTGTGTGTGTGTGTGCGTGTGTGCGTGTGTGTGTGTGTGTGTGTGTGTATGTGTGTGTGTGTGTGCGTGTGTGCGTGTGTGTGTGTGTGTGTGTGTGTGAGAGAGAGTGAGAGGAGAAATGTAACAAAGTTTAATACAAGTTTGTTTTAGCTGTTACTGGTTTCAACTCAATGCTGAAACAATGTTGAAAACATGTGTTTGGTTTTCAATGTACAGATCACTTTTACCAATAAATAACCAATAATTACATTATCACTGTTTTGTTTGAGTCTACGATGTATTTTACTGAACACGAGTATTTACAATACAAATATTTGATAACAGGTTGGGCACAGTAGCCAGTGATGATTACTTACACTATTGCCTTTCACTTTATTAAGATCAGATTCTGCAGCTAAAATTACAACAATACGCCAAAGGTGACTTGACTTGGACTTGACTTGACCTATTACAGGACTTGACTTGACTTGACTTGACATAGCCTGTGACTTGACTTGACTTGACTTGCCCAAGAAAAAAATACTGGAGACTTACTTGTGACTTGAAGGTGAAGACTTGAGACTTACTTGAGACTTGCACATGTGTGACTTGGTCCCATGTCTGCTAGTGGCGCAGATTGGCAGGCCTGCTTCCGCAAGCTATAACAGTAGCTTACCACCACCGGGTATGGAATGACAGCATGACAGCTCAGTTGAAAAGCAGTTTAAACAGGGCTCTCAAGTCTCACGCATTGAGAGTGTGACACACGCAATTCGACGCAATTCACACGCTCACACATGTCATTTCTCACGCTGATTTTTTTTTTTTTTTGTGCCCAGAAAATCGGTCTGTGTGGCTCAGTTTATGCAGGCACCGCGCATTTTCAGCGAAAAAAAAACTCTCCCCCTCCTCCCCGTCCCGCTCCCCTGGAAACAATCAGCCAATCAAAAAATAGATTGTTTTGTTGTTGGGCAGACTGTAGAGTGTAGTTTCAGCTGCTAAGCGCACACTGCAGTGATGATAAAACAAACTGAGAACCATCAGGTAATAACTTCATTTATATAACCCTCATTAGTTGCTTTGTAGTTTAAGTTTGCTCTTTAGACAAACATTTTCAGCAGGGCTCTCAAGTCTCACGAATTGAGAGAGACAATTCGACGCTCACACGGCATTTCTCACGCAATTCAAGCCCTTCCCCCGCTCCTTGGGAAAAATTGTTCACTCGCACCCCCCCCGCTCCTCGGAAATTACGCAGTCTCACGCACGACCCCGCTCAAAACTTGAGAGCCCTGTTAAATGTGATGAGTAAGAGTGCCTTACTTACTTTGGTTTATGATTTACAGCTCTGAAGCCACTCTTCTCACAAAGTTTTGCAAACAAACGCCTTAGTTGTAGTGTGACATCATAGACTGACTCTATGTGTGATACGCACACTCATGCTGGGGGTACACTGACTGATGAGGGGTTTGGGGCTCGCGTGGGTCCTGTAAGATTTAAAAAAAAAAAACAATGCACTCCTTCACTCTGACCTCTGAGTGACGGGCAGGGTGGGTCGAGGGTCTATAGAAAGAATCCACAAGAAGCCTCTGGAGCAGTTTTCAGGTTATTAGACGTGTGTGATTGTGTGAGCCCACATGAAACTGTGTTGCTTTGGTCAAACATGTATTGCAGTTGTTGTAACAGACAATCTGCAAATACCTGCTGAAAGTACATAAAAGTACCCAGTGTAAATGCAGTGTCAGAGAGGTGCTCCTCTGTACTGTTGCAGTCACCACCTTTGAAGCTGCACAAACACGTGATTCACTTATTAAGGGAAAAGGCGGATCCAGCATCAGGCAAAAATATACTCCCAACAGCACCACTGCACTGCATGGTGTACAGTCTGAGCCGGGGTTTAGCCAACAGGCCTGAAGAAGGCTGCAGTATTTATTAGCATGTGTTTTAAACTGTGCCTGTGTCTCTCTGCAGAGATGGCATCAGCGCCCCCTCTTGTGTCGGAGGAGCAGCTGCTGTGCCCCATCTGTTTGGGGGTGTTTGTGCAGCCAGTGTCCACTCCCTGTGGACATAACTTCTGCATGGAGTGCCTGTCGTCGTACTGGGACCAGAGCCCTGTGACTGTGTGCCCGGTGTGTAAGGAGAGCTACAGCCAGCGTCCACAACTCAGAGTCAACACCTTCATCTCAGGTCTGACCCAGAGCTTCTCCAGTCTGCAGCTGAGAGAGGAGCCTCAGACAGAGGAGCTCCAAACTGGAGTCCTGTGTGACGTGTGCACAGTCCCACAGCAGGGGGCGCTGAAGTCCTGTGTAGAGTGTCTGTCCTCGTTCTGCTCCCATCACCTGGAGCCTCACCTGAGGGTCCCGGGGCTGCGCAGACACACCCTGGTCCCTCCTGATGCAGGTCTGCAGAGAAGAGTGTGCCCTGAGCATCAGCAGCTGCTGCAGTTGTACTGCTCTAACGACAGGGTCCTGATGTGTCCAAGCTGTCAGGGCGCACACCACAAACACAGAACCCTGCCTCTGGAGACCGCACACAGAGAGATGAAGTCTGAGCTGGACGCCGCTCAGGCTGAAATGACCATTATGATCCAGGAGAAGGTCCAGAGAGTCTCCTCCATCAGAGAGGCTGCAGCCCAGAGACAAGAAGAGACCAGGCAAGAGATCATTCACAGCGAGAGGGTCCTCCAGGAGCTCCTGTCCAAGGTTCAGAGGAGCCACAAAGAGCTGGTCCTAAAGTTGGAGAAGAAGCAACAGCAGGCCGATTCTGAGGCGGAGTCTCTCGTCCAAGAGATAGAGCTGAACATCTTAGGTCTAAGAGAGGCTCAAGCTAAACTCCAAGAGCTCAAACAGACAGAAGACCCAGTCCAGTTCCTGCAGAACCTCCCAGACATGTCCCTGCTGCAGAGCAGAGCACAGCCCCCTCTGAGCCTCAAAAAACAGGGGCTGAACGAGAGGAGGGAGACTTTGAAGAGCTGCACGTCTAGGCTTCAGGACTTTCTGAAGAAACTGGACAGAGAAATCTGTTTGTTTTCAGATGAAAAGTGGTGCACTCTGAGACGTGTGCAGAAATACGCCGTTGACTTAAAGCTGGACCCTGAAACAGCTCACCCCAAACTCCACCTGTCCCAGGATCTGAAACAGGTCTGGTACAACCCAAGAGGGAGCCTGGACCCTTTCATGGACAACTCCAGGAGGTTCCTTGGTTGCTATGTTGTTGTGACAGACAAAGGGTTCTCCTTTGGAAGATTTTACTTTGAGGTGTCTGTGGGGCAGAAGAATGAGTGGATTCTAGGAGTGGCAAAAGAATCATTGCCAAAATGTAAAGGCATTCACCAAAGAAGAGGCTGTGGGGTGTGGGCTCTGTATTTTCGAGTTGACGAGTTTACCGCCTACAGTTGTCCTGAAGTCCCGGTGTACAGGGGAAAAGTGGAGAGGGTTGGAGTGTTTGTGGACTATGACAAAGGTCTGGTCTCATTCTTTGACGTGAAGACGGCCACATGTATTCACTCAATCACTCGATGTGGCTTCACTGAGAAGTTGTATCCATGTCTTGGTCCCTGTGATGATGAGTTTCCTTCTAACTTGGGCCCAATGATCATTGTCCCAGTTGGTACGGAATAGGGCTGCACAATATATCGCCTTTGCTCAATATATGGAACAAAACGGGTACAGCCACTTTAAGATTTTTATTAGTTGTACAGTTAATTTCACAGTCTCATATATTCTAACTCTCTCCTCCATGTAGAACATAAATTACAGCAGTACCAGTCAGCACCTGTCACCATTGCCACACGTGCACTCTGGTCCAATTATTACCACGACACCACCACTCTGCCTATCGCCATGGGAACGCTCTGCAGAACGAGACAGTAAACAAGGCTACACAAAATAGTTTGCGGCCGTATTGAAATGGCGAAATCTAAATTTGATCTAATCTCTGCAAAAAAAAAACAACAACAACATAAAAATATCAAATATTGTCAAAACAAGTACAGAAAAATCATATACTAATCGACAAGACAAGTATCAAGCATTTGAGCAGTACGTTATGGAACCTACCCGTCCAACTGAGGGAAGACAACATGGTAATATTTTAAAAAGTACTACGATTTAATGTTGAAAATCACATTCTATTGTCTAAATAAAGGGTGTTTTTGTACTATTATTGCGCTATAGGAATCTGTATTGAGTATCGAGTCTATTCTATTCCTTAGTATCAAAATGCTGCCTGAAAATGTAATACTCTTAAAACATTGTGTGAACTTTTTTTTTAATTCTAAGTCAAATTTGAGCTGTAGAGGTGGAATTAACCTATCTATGAGTAATTACAGATGTCTTTAATCGTGCTTGATTCATTTGTTTACTATATATTTACAATACAATTACATTTACAATAAGGTTATTTAAGAAAAAAAAAAGAATTATCAAGATTTCGGATTAGGGACATTGGTATGAAGAGGTTTTCAGTGTTATTTGTTATGTTGTTATGTTTTCTTGACTTTTGTTTTTGTTTTTTGTGAGTGGACGGCAAACAACTTTTGTTTTTCACTCACCCCTTGTGGCTGGAGTGTTTTTGGACTAATAAATGTCTGCATAATGTGTGACATATTGTGATTCTTACTGCTCATCTAGAGATTCTTTATATACAGCTCTGGAAAAAAATAAGACACCGCTGCATTTTTTTTCTGAAATCAGCATCTCTACATGTATTACAGCCATTCCATTCCAGCGTCTGTTGAGTTCCAACACAAACGCAAAGCTGAGCTACTTCAGTTCTTGCACCAGGAGTGGAATAAAGTCACCCAAGGACAATGTGAAAGACTGGGACTAAACCAGGTCTGAACCAAGACTAAAGGACGTCTAAACTAGGACTAAACCAGGTTAAAAAGGGGACTAACCCAGGACTAAACTAGGATTAAATGGGCCTAAACTTGGACTGAACCAGGGCTAAACCAGGACTAAACTAGGATTAAACCAGGTCTGAACAAGGACTAAACCAGGTTAAAACAGGGACTAAATCAGGACTAAACTAGGACTAAACCAGGTCTGAACCAGGACTAAACCAGGTTAAAAAGGGGACTAACCCAGGACTAAACTAGGATTAAACCAGACCTAAACTTGGACTGAACCAGGGCTAAACCAGGACTAAACTAGGTTTAAACTAGGACCCAAGAACAATGTGAAAGACTTGTGGAGAGCATGCCAAAGCTCTCCACAAATTTGAAAGCTGTGATTAAAAATAAGGGTTATTGCACCAAATATTGATTTCTGAACTCTTCTTAAGTGTAAACATTAGTATTATGTTGTTTTAAAATGAATTTGATCTTGTTTCTTTGCATTGTTTGAGGTCTGAAAACATGTATCTTTTTTGTCATTTCGACCATTTGTCATTTTCTGCAAATAAATGCTCTAAATTATAATATTTTTATTTGGAATTTGGGGGAAATGTTGTCAGTAATTTATAGAATCAAACAAAAATGTTCCTTTTGCCCAAACACATACCTATAAGTAGTAAAATCTACTCTACTGAAATAACTCAACTGGAAAACTACCACTTCATGACATCACAAGGTGGAACAGAGCATTTTGAGCTTTGGAGATGCAACAGACTAATAACCCAGGATTACTCAAACATGTGTGAATTGAACAAAACACAACTCCAGGTCTGTTTTTGAGGACGTAGCAGCGTTATAACATGGCTTAAAGCTCACAAGAGTCAGTTTTGTGTAATATAGGACCTTTAAACTAGTGATTATATTATGTACTTTAAACTAAACTGTATTTTGTATGTACTTTAAACTAAACTGTATTATGTAATATTATCTGGGGTGTGTGTGTGTGTGCGTCTGTGTCTTTAAAAGCCAAACAGGAAGAGCAAGTTTGAGAATCTGGTCAAACGACATCAGACCGTAGGTGAGAGCTGCCGACCTGATTTAGTCCAGAAAAAAAATCAACCTTGAAGTCATTTGAGCAGGTAATTTTTAAACATTTATTTATACAGTATAGAAAGATTTGTAGTTTAGTTGTTACGAATAAACGGTGTCCCAATTAAAACTGTAGGGAACAAAGGTAATTTAGAAAGGTAAACAGATAGGGCCTTCTTACATGGCTTAAAGGTGCATTGTGTAACTTTTCTGGTGGAGGGCACGTCACCTGCTTGTTTCTGTGGATATGTCATGGTATTGCTCTGCCTGGAAGACATTAAACAGCTCTACTTTACATTTATTCAATTACAGGTGGTTTTATAGCTAAAAAATACCTAGAAAAACAGGGATTCTGTCGGACCCAAAAGCAGAAACACCCAGAAAGTTTAAATGGTTTATTTTATAGCTCGGTCTGGGCACGGTTCCATTCGAATCCTGTTGCGGTTCGTTTGAGGTGAGAATGCAGACCGGACTCGATCCGATACAAGTTGGCTTTTTGTACTTTACGAGCTCCCGTCGTATATCGAGCATTATGGGAAACCGAGGCTGACGAAATGAAACAAAACAAAGCTTACTTGTGTTTTGCGTGAAGAGCAAGAGTCACAACTTGATGTGCGCACATGAGCGCTGTCCTCTGTAGCCGTCTCGCCCTGAGTCTTCGTCGTTTGGAAATTGATTGTAAAATAGTGTAAACCTCACGATGCTGCTCAAACATTTGTGCGAACTGTCAAAACTGTACAAACCATATCGCTATGACGACACTGAATACAGCACGTAACGCCATGATTCTCCTCCTTCACGTGTTTGGACACTACTCATTTCTGTCCAATGGCTGAACGACCTCAGCACACGTGGTTTTGTTTACAGATGTTGGTCCACTTAGAAAAAGGTGCAGTGTGAAAGCGAACCGCACTAAAATAAAAATAAAATTAAAAACAATTTGGTCCGGACCAAAGCAAGTGAACTATCGGACTTTCCTGGTGTGAATATGACCTTAGTATCTGACTTTTTATACTTTGACAACCCTAACCTGAACAGCTGCTTTTACAATCTGCCATTTTACTATTTTACTACTCTAATTATGACTTGGTTTGGTGCGATCATAAATATTTATCATAGTTTTAAGTTCAATTAAAGGTGCACTATGTAACTTTTTGGTTGGGCGTCCGTCACCTGCTTGTTTCTAAGGATATGTCATTGCTCTGCTTCAAATATTCCGAGGTAATGAAATTAAACAGCTCTAACTTACATTTACTCAGTTGGTTTTATATCTCAAAAATACGTAGAAAAACAGGCATTCTGACTGTGAGCGGGGTCGCCTCTCCATAGATCTGACCTGTATCTTGGTCTTGGTTTGAAAGGGTTCATGCCATACAGTGAAACATTCCACACAAAGTAACAGGATCTCAACGGGGAAAAGCATTTGATAAACCCTCCGCCAGAAAAGTTACGCAATGCACCTTTAAATAGCAGTGTGTGAATAAAAAGTTGGAAAATATACTCAAGATCATTCTAAAGCTTCAGGAAAGGTTCAGTTCTGTCCTGTGAATGTGACTTTTTTAGTATCGATACCCAGTAGTCGAGTTGTAAAATGAAACCAGGGGGGATGGTGAAATTTTTCACCAAAGGGGGAAGGGGGGGGCATTAAGCTAAGCCCTCCCCCATCACTGACATCACTGTGGTGTTTCAGGGCAGGGCAGAATTAGAAGGTACTTTGTTAAAATGGAAATGCTTTTATAACAAATATGTTATAAAATATGTTATGTGTTAGTTATGTGTTAACAAAAAGTCCATATAATCATTCAATAATTCAATAATACACAGGATATATGTTATCACACACATACATACACACACACACACACACCTTAGTCCTGGTTTAGTCTTGGTTTAGTCCTGGTTTAGTCCCGGTTTAGTCCTGGCTTAGTCCTGGTTTAGACCTGGTTTAGACCTGGTTTAGACCTGGTTTGGACCTGTTTTAGTCCTGGCTTAGTCTTGGTTTGGACCTGGTTTAGTTTTGGTTTAGTCCCGGTTTAGTCCTGGTTTAGTCCTGGTTTAGACCCGGTTTAGATCTGGTTAAGTCTGCCTGCCTGGTTAGTGGGGAAACGAAATTTCGAATTCATTCTATGTACATGTACATGATTGTTTTTCGACAATAAAGCAAACTATGACTATGAACTATGACTAGTCTTGGCTTAGTCCTGGTTTGGACCTGGTTTAGTCCTGGTTTAGTCCTGGTTTAGTGCCGAAATAGATGCAGAAATAATCTGATAATATGACTCACCCATAAGAATGCGGTCAGATCCATTCTAACAGTTTGCCGTGTTGTCTTTAATAATCCGGAGCTCCGGAGAAAAGGACATAATCCCGAACGTATCCCGTGTCCCGCGGCGAGAGTTCCTTCTTACGTAGCATTAACGTAGCAAGTTAAGGATTCTTCTTCTCTTGGAAATGCCGCGTAAATATCAGGCTCACAGCTGATCGGCGAACAGGCGCAAACACAACAGCGGCAATCATCATGATTGGCGGGAGCGCGTATCGGTGCGTAATTATGCTGCAACATGATTGGAAGCTGGAGCGCACTGGCCATTTTGACTTAAAAACGTCGAAATTCGCCAAAAGTTTAGGGATTTTCATGCCTGATTGATAAAATGCCATAAGGGATGGAAGAAGAGATGCCCGTTTTAGAAGAGGGATGATTTTGACTATTTTTTCCCACAGGGGGGATGCCCCCCCCCCCATCCCCCCTCAACTCGAGTACTGTCGATACCTGCTCAAATGAGTACGTAATTTGTAAGTTTTAGCATCTAAAGTTTTATACTTTGACAACTCAAACCTGAACAGCTGCTTTTCCAATCTGCCAATACCAATTTTACTATATTACAGCTTTTGCTTTGTACAGAGATGGCATCGGCTCCCCCTGTTGTGTCGGAGGAGCAGCTGCTGTGCCCCATCTGTCTGGGGGTGTTTGTGCGGCCGGTGTCCACGCCCTGCGGACATAATTTCTGCATGGAGTGCCTGTCGTCGTACTGGGACCAGAGCCCTGTGACTGTGTGCCCGGTGTGTAAGGAGAGCTACAGCCAGCGCCCACAACTCAGAGTCAACACCTTCATCTCAGGTACATGGGAACAGGTTTTACTGGTGGTTCTCAGATTCTGTTTTAGCTGCCCTTCCATCTGTCTTAATTCATATTGGCATCTAGAATTCCTTGACGTCATCTGCAACCCAGAAATTCGCATGGGATTCATTTTACCTTTTTTGTTGTCCTGTGCGAATTGTCCATGTCTGTGTCCATGACTGTACAGTATAACTCCACTATATATATCCTCCTGAGACCCGGCCCATTCTTTTGTGTCCTTTATAGTGGACACTGAGTTAACCAGTCTGTCTATTAAAGATCCCATGACATGGTACTTCTTGATGCTTTTATATGGCTCCTTAATGGTTCCCTAATACTGTAAATGAATCCTTCTTCAAAATCAAAGAGAGATAAGATGAGAAAGAGTCATAAATGTCACTCTGGAACACTCCATTATGGGCGTTGTTGCTTGAATGCAAATGAGGAGGACAGAGCGGGCTTATAGTAGGGGGTGGGGGCGTGGCCAAGCTCTCCGCTCCGCTCTGTGACCCACTTCCGTGGTTTTGCACGGGGGGAGAGATGAGAAGCCTTCCATTGAAAAATAAACACATTTCCACAGAAAATAAAATTAAACCACTGCTGTTTCAGATATCCACAGGCTCAGATAAAAGACTTCCGAGCCTAGAAACACTCGCAAGTTCCTCCAGGCAAATCAAAAAACCTAACGGGGGGTGGAGCTGCATTTGCATTTCTTTTTTTCGATCTGACGTCAATAAGGTGCCTTGTTCAAAATCGCCCGTTTGAGCTCTGATTTTTTTCTAATGCAGAAAAGGATCGCAAATGCTCAGTTTAGACATTTCGCAACTTTTAACCATGGGGGGGGGGGGGGGTAAACAGGGGAGGGGAGCTCACATTAAAGTTCAAAAACCTCAGAAAATGAAAAATTCATGGCATGGGACCTTTAAGTGTTTTGAGATAGACTCTAGTTTGTGGCTGCACTATGATAATAAAATAAAATAAATAAATAATAATCATAATAAATAAAATAATAAAAATAAATAAATAAAAATACACAAATAAGTAAATAAATAATAAATCAAAAATATAAATAAAATAACAAATAAATAAAAATACATAAATAAATACATAAAAAAGTAAATAAGAAATTAAAAGGGAATCTAAAAACGTTTTGAGCTGACTGTAGAAACTCCACATGGATTTAACACCATTACAGTCCATTACAGAGGACATGGTACAACTTTAATTTCTTCTTTATTTACTTATTTATGTATTTTTATGTATTTTTATTTTATTTATATTTTTATTTATATTTGTATGTATCATTGATTTATTTTTTACTTATTTATGCATGTTTACTTATTATTTTTTATTTATATTTATATTTTTATTTATTTATTTACTTACTTATGTATTTTTATTTATTTGTTTATTTGTTTATTTATTTTATTATTATTATTTTTTTAATCATAGTGCAGCCACAAACTAGAGACTATCTCAAAACACTTAATAGACAGACTGATTAACTCAATGTGCACTATAAAGGACACAAATGAATGGGTCGGGTCTCAGGAGGATATAGTCTAAACATGCAAGTTTTTCTATATTCTCTTATTTTCTTTATTTTATTATTATTACTTATCCTGTCTACGTGCACTTTTTTGTTCTAACTTTCTTTGCACTAAACTGCCTGGAGCTAATGTGGCAAGTGAATTTCTCCTGTGTGAGATCAATAAAGTCTTATCTTATCTCATATTATATTATCTTAAAAATGTCTGTCATGCCAGCCCTTGTGTCACATGTTCTTCTTGTCTCCAAAACTACTGAACTACTGGAGACAATATGCTGAAATAGTTTCTATCGCTCTTTAAAGTTAAAGTTGACCTTAACCCTTTTTAGCTCTATTTGGTCTCCCAGTAAACTCCTCGCTAACTGACAGTACTCATTTCAAAACACGAGCTTTTACATCACTCATAGCTCGACGCAATACAGTATTTTGCTTCAATGGAAATCCGCTGCAGTTCCTTTAATATCCAAGTTCATCACCACGATTTTTATTGCCTTTTAATTGTTTAATTGTTTTTGTTTTGAAAATAAGAAAAATGTAAAAGGAAAAAAAATGATGTGATTTGTAAATACTGTATGAGCAAACTGATTCCTTAATAAAAAAATAAAAATAAATTAAATTAAAATTCAAAAATAAAATTAAAAATTTTTAAATTAAAATTAAAATTAAATAAATTAAATTTAAAAATATATTTTAAAAATTCCCCCAAATTTTACCACTTGTAATTCGGTAGCGGACCCTGCACCAGAAAAGTTGAGCAGTGTACTTTTAATGTAATATTCTTTGTGAAGAAACTGACTCATCCTGATTTTTTTTTTCTTTTCCTCAGGACTGTCCCAGAGCTTCATGAACCAGCCTCTCAGTCCAGAGGAGACAACTTCCAGGGGGATGAGAGCTGAACTGGGAGGAATTGAAGCCAAAATCTCCTCCATGGTCCAGGAAAGGGTCCAGAAAGTCCAGTCAATCAGACAAGCTCTGGCCCAAAGTCAAGACCAAACCAGGCACTTGACCAAAAATATCCAAGATTTAACTTCACTGGCCAAAAAGATGGAGGAAAAGCAACTGCACTTGGACTTTGAGGTGGAGATAGTTGTTGGAGAAATTGAAAAAGAGATTGACGATCTTACAGAAACTCAAATTAAACTACGAGATGTAAATCTGAACCAAAATGCGCAGTTTTTGCAAAGGTACTCGCACAGTTTTACTCAGAAACCGCTCGAAATCAACTTGGATTCTGAGCTAGAGATGCAACAGCTAAGGACATCTTTACGCACTACTGTGTCTAAGCTACAAGTTTATCTAGACAACATGGGAGCAGGTTTTATTTCCGATACCGCTGCTGTAAAATATGTCCAGCAATTTGCAACGGATGTAACGCTAGATCCAAAAACCGCTCATCACCGCCTCATCCTCTCTCGTGATTTGAAACAAGTGAAGTTCAACCCAGATACTAGTGTTAAACCAAGCCCAGTTAGCAATCCGGCGAAGTTTACAAAACATTTAGCTGTGTTGGGAGCGCGTGGAATCCAGTCTGGCAAGTTTTATTTTGAAGTTCTGGTTGGGGCCAAAACAGAGTGGATAGTAGGTGTGGCGTTGGCGTCATTAGAAAGAAAAGGAAAGATCCCACACGGTCCTGGTTGTGGAGTTTACGCCATATGTTTTCGAATGAGCTACTTTGAGACGTTTTCCCAGCCCAATGTTCAAATTCACCAAGGTAAAATAGAAAAAGTTGGGGTTTTCGTGGACTACGACAGAAGGGAAGTTTCATTTTATGATGTAAATGGGGCCAAATTGATTTACACATTTGAAGGTTGTGCGTTTTCTGCAAAGGTACATCCCTATTTTAACCCCTGTGACAATGAATTTGGAAATAACCTCGAGCCATTGGTGATTGTTCCTGTCAATCAAAAGTGAAAGAAAAGACAACTGATGATGTATTATGAAAATGTTTCTATGTTTTTACTTGCTGCTAAACTGCATTTTCTGTAGTATATATTCATATTTTGTGATTTCTCCATTGTGTAATGAATAAAGGTTCACTTATCTTATCAATAAAAGCCTAAAGTCTAAAGTTTATCTTTCCATGAGCCAAAACAATAAAGTCCAGTTTATTGAGTCAATGATTTCACTCTCCAATTACACTGGTCTACAAGCAAAATGCTTCCAGAACAAAAGTAGTGAAATTTTTCTTGGTTTAGGTCACTGATAAAGAAAAAGTAAGTCAGAAGTGCTGATTGGCTATAGTTTCCAAGCTATAATATTGGGTCAAAATAGGAAATTTATGCAAAATAAGGCAAAAACGGTAGGTTATCAGAAGGTACAGTGTGTCTAAAAGCAACCAGTTCTTTCTGAAAGCCTGTCTGCACATTCACATACATTCATTTTAATGTCTAGAGTTTTAACATCAAATATTTTTGGATTTCACATAAGAGAGATGCCTCGAACTTGTGTGTACCTGATGTCTTAAGATATTTCTTGTTTGTTTCTTGACGGATAAAGAAGTGCAAGTTAAATATTTTCAAAATATAAATATTATTTTTAAGCAAAAATGCCTAAATCTATTGTATAAACAGATGTGATTTTGATGTAAAAATATCATGAATACATTAGCGAACCAGCACAGTTATCAATTGATTTTCAGATCATCTTATCAATATACATGAGATTTGGCCACTTTTATCTCAGAAGCAGATCAGGTCCAAACATTTGTAGACCAGTGATATGGTTGAACTCCACACTTTGAAAAGTGTGAAGTTCAACAGTGTGGAGAGAAAAAACACTTTTTTTCTCTCTCAAATTCTGCCTCAAAGAGGTATTATGCACAATCTTTTAATTTTTTTTTTTTTTAAGTTTTCTACCATGTTATAATGTTCCTTCATCAAAACATGCCTGAAGAGGACTTAGATGTCATCCATGCATGTTCGTGATCTCTCCCAGACACTATTCGAACCCTCCTTATGGGTTCTGTCCAGTGCTCAGTCCACACGTCTATACCGTCCATGCTCGCACACGGCAATTCTCCAAAAATATAAAAAAACTAAAGAACTTACTTGAAACTTATACATGTTAATACATAAAAGGCAATATGGTGATCTAAATATGTTATGTGTTAGCAGTGAATACCCCATAGAAGTTAAAAATAAATAAATAAATAAATAAAAAATACTTTCAGAATCAGAATATGTTTTATTGCCACTATCAGGGATCAAAATTCACAAACTGGCACTTATGGTGCAGCACAAAACTATGAATAATACATTAATAATGAAGTTAATGATGTGGACAAGACAGAATACCTTATATTGGCTGAATTTCTCTGCGCTCTTCTGTCTGCTGAAACTGGGACACTGTGTCTTTAAGAGAAAGTGAAAGTTAAATCGTGCCTGTGCTTTGAGCTTTGAGCAACACACTTCTTTCTATGACGAACTTCTCAAGTCGTCTTCAACAAACAGAAGTAAGTATTTAAGTATTTAACTCAAGAGCAATGAGGAGAGAAGGGAATAATGTGACATTTGGTGTTCATCTGTAAATGAAGAGCACAGGGAGGATCAGAGGACAGGGAGCTGATCAGTGTTAACTCCTAGAATTTAAACATGAAACCAAACTTCCTTGTCACAGCCTGACCTCATCAGAGCTCAGAAGTTAAACAAGCCCGGGCCTGGTCAGGACATGGATGGGAGAGCGCTGGGCGCCAGTGGTAAAAACTGTTCTTGTGTCCTTAGGCAAGACACATTACATTGCCTAGTATAAAAGTGGAGTGAGCGTGAGTGTTGGTAGTGGTTGGAGGGACCAGTGGCGCAGATTGGCAGGCTTGCTTCCGCCAGTCTGCCCCAGGGCAGCTGTGGCTGTAACAGTAGCTTACCACCAGCGGGTATGGAATGAATTAATAATGCACCAAATTGTAAAGCGACTTTGAGCGTAAACAAATCTTTTTAATTAAGCATGACAGCTCAGTTGAAAAGCAGTTTAAATGTGATGAGTCAGAGTGCCTTAGTTACTTTGGTTTATGATTTACAGCTCTGAAGCCACTTCTTTCTCATAAAGTTATGCAAACAAACGCCTTAGTTGTAGTGTGACATCATAGACTGACTCTATGTGTGATGCACACACTCATGCTGGGGGTACACTGACTGACGAGGGGTTTGGGGCCCGCGTGGGTCCTGTAAGATTTTTTTTTTAAACCAATGCACTCCTTCACTCTGACCTCTGAGTGACGGGCAGGGTGGGTCGAGGTTCTATAGAAAGAATCCACAAGAAGCCTAGTTTTTCAGAACACTGAAAACAATACTGTTGCAGTCATCACCTTTGAAGCTGCACAAACACGTGATTCACTTATTCACTAGCTAGGACCACGCCATCAACATAATGCAGTGAAGATGTTTATTATTGAATGATAGTGGATGTCTCAGTGAATAGGTGGTGATGGCTGGGTTGAGACAGTGGGTGGGGGCTCCGTCTCAATCTTCGATTGGCCCAGCGGAACGGGACCCCCCCCCCTTTAGGAGATGTCTTGTGGCTGAAAGACAAACGAGATAGGGGTGGGAGGGAGGGGTCGAGATAACCGAGACGAACTGGAATGAAGGGATGAGTGGCTATAAATGGCTCCGGGAAATTAGAGGTGTGGTTATGGTGAACTGTGATTCGCTGGTGAGGAGGAGAAGGTGGTTGAGGCGTGGTCCTGCTCCTGAATTTCAGCTAATCACATTAACTCCATTTAAGGGAAAAGGCGGATCCAGCATCAGGCAAAAATATACTCCCAACAGCACCACTGCACTGCATGGTGTACAGTCTGAGCCGGGGTTTAGCCAACAGGCCTGAAGAAGGCTGCAGTATTTATTAGCATGTGTTTTAAACTGTGCCTGTGTCTCTCTGCAGAGATGGCATCGGCGCCCCCTCTTGTGTCGGAGGAGCTCCAAACTGGAGTCCTGTGTGACGTGTGCACAGTCCCACAGCAGGGGGCACTGAAGTCCTGTGTAGAGTGTCTGTCCTCGTTCTGCTCCCATCACCTGGAGCCTCACCTGAGGGTCCCGGGGCTGCGCAGACACACCCTGGTCCCTCCTGATGCAGGTCTGCAGAGAAGAGTGTGCCCTGAGCATCAGCAGCTGCTACAGTTGTACTGCTCTAATGACAGGGTCCTGATGTGTCCGAGCTGTCAGGGCGCACACCACAAACACAGAACCCTGCCTCTGGAGACCGCACACAGAGAGATGAAGTCTGAGCTGGACGTCACTCAGGCTGAAATGACCATTATGATCCAGGAGAGGGTCCAGAGAGTCTCCTCCATCAGAGAGGCTGCAGCCCAGAGACAGGAAGAGACCAGGCAAGAGATCATTCACAGCGAGAGGGTCCTCCAGGAGCTCCTGTCCAAGGTTCAGAGGAGCCACAAAGAGCTGGTCCTAAAGATGCAGAAGAAGCAACAGCAGGCCGATTCTGAGGCGGAGGCTCTCGTCCAAGAGATAGAGCTGAACATCTTAGGTCTAAGAAAGGGTCAAGCTAAACTCCAAGAGCTCAAACAGACAGAAGACCCAGTCCAGTTCCTGCAGAACCTCCCAGACATGTCCCTGCTGCAGAGCAGAGCACAGCCCCCTCTGAGCCTCAAAAACCAAGAGCTGAAGGATCTGTGCCTCAAACAGGAACTACAGGAGAGGAGGGAGACTTTGAAGAGCTGCACGTCTAGGCTTCAGGACTTTCTGAAGAAACTGGACAGAGAAATCTGTTTGTTTTCAGATGAAATGTGGTGCACTCTGAGACGTGTGCAGAAATACGCCGTTGACTTAAAGCTGAACCCTGAAACAGCTCACCCCAATCTCCACCTGTCCCAGGATCTGAAACAGGTCAGGTACAACCCAAGAGGGAGCCTGGACAATTTCATGGACAACTCCAGGAGGTTCCTAGTGTCTATTGCTGTTGTGTTAGACAAAGGGTTCTCCTCTGGGAGATTTTACTTTGAGGTGTCTGTGGGGCAGAGGGATGAGTGGTTTCTAGGAGTGGTAAAAGAATCATTGCCAAAATGTGAATCCATTCGCCAAAGAAGAGGCCGTGGGGTGTGGGCTCTGTATTTTCGAGTTGACGAGTTTACCGCCTACGGTTGTTCCAAAGTCCCGGTGTACAGGGGAAAAGTGGAGAGGGTTGGAGTGTTTGTGGACTATGACAAAGGTCTGGTCTCATTCTTTGACGTGAAGACGGCCACATGTATTCACTCATTCACTCGATGTGTCTTCAATGAGAAGTTGTATCCATGTCTTGGTCCCTGTAATGATGAGTTTCCTTCTAACTTGGGCCCAATGATCATTGTCCCAGTTGGTACGGAATAGGACTGCACAATATATCGCCTTTGCTCAATATATGGAAAAAAATGGGTACAGCCACTTTAAAATGTCCTGATTTATTAGGTATGAAGAGGTTTGAAAAGGTTTTCAGTGTTATGTTATTGTTATGTTTTCTTTACTTTTGTTTTTTTGTGAGTGGACGGCAAACAACTTTTGTTTTTCACTGACCCCTTGTGGCTGGAGTTGTTTTTGGACTAATAAATGTCTAATAAATGTTAAAACAACATAATACTAATGTTTACACTTAAAGAAGAGTTCAGAAATCAATATTAGGTGCAGTAACCCTTAAACTGTATTTTCTGTGCTGTACATTCATATTTTGTAATTTCTCCATTGGGTAACAAATAAAGGTTCACTTATCTTATCAATAAAAGTCTAAAAGCCAAATAAAAGTCCAGTTTATTAAATCAATGATTTCACTTTCCAATTATGGGTGAACTCCACACTTTGAGACGTCCTGCGTAAGGGAGATTTAAGTCAAAACTTTTTTTTCCCTCTCAAATTCTGCCTCAAAAAGGGGTATTATGTACAATCTTTAATTTTTTTTTTATTTGTTAGTTTTCTACCATGTTATAATGTTCCTTCATCAAAACATGCCTGAAGAGGACTTAGATGTCATCCATGCATGTTCGTGATCTCTCCCAGACACTATTCGAACCCTCCTTATGGGTTCTGTCCAGTGCTCAGTCCACACGTCTATACCATCCATGCTCGCACACGGCAATTCTCCAAAAATATAAAAAACTAAAGGAGAACTTACTTGAAACTTATACATGTTAATACATAAAAGGCAATATGGTGATCTAAATATGTTATGTGTTAGCAGTGAATACCCCATAGAAGTTAAAAATAAATAAAAAAATAAAAAATACTTTCAGAATCAGAATATGTTTTATTGCCAGTATCAGTGATCAAAATTCACAAACTGGCACTTATGGTGCAGCACAAAACTATGAATAATACATTAATAATGAACTTAATGATGTGGACAAGACAGAATACCTTATATTGGCTGAATTTCTCTGCGCTCTTCTGTCTGCTGAAACTGGGACACTGTGTCTTTAAGAGAAAGTGAAAGTTAAATCGTGCCTGTGCTTTGAGCCTTGAGCAACACACTTCTTTCTACGACGAACTTCTCAAGTCGTCTTCAACAAACAGAAGTAAGTATTTAAGTATTTAACTCAAGAGCAATGAGGAGAGAAGGGAATAATGTAACATTTGGTGTTCATCTGTAAATGAAGAGCACAGGGAGGATCAGAGGACAGGGAGCTGATCAGTGTTAACTCCTAGAATTTAAACATGAAACCAAACTTCCTTGTCACAGCCTGACCTCATCAGAGCTCAGAAGTTAAACAAACCCGGGCCTGGTCAGGACTTGGATGGGAGAGCGCTGGGCGCCAGTGGTAAAAACTGTTCTTGTGTCCTTAGGCAAGACACATTACATTGCCTAGTATAAAAGTATAAGAGTGTGAGTGTTGGTAGTGGTTGGAGGGACCAGTGGCGCAGATTGGCAGGCTTGCTTCCGCCAGTCTGCCCCAGGGCAGCTGTGGCTGTAACAGTAGCTTACCACCACCGAGTATGGAATGAATTAATAATGCACCAAATTGTAAAGCGACTTTGAGCGTAAACAAATCTTTTTAATTAAGCATGACAGCTCAGTTGAAAAGCAGTTTAAATGTGATGAGTCGGGAGAGCTTTAGTTACTTTGGTTTATGATTTACAGCTCTGAAGCCACTCCTTTCTCACAAAGTTTTGCAAACAAACGCCTTAGTTGTAGTGTGACATCATAGACTGACTCTATGTGTGATACGCACACTCATGCTGGGGGTACACTGACTGACGAGGGGTTTGGGGCTCGCGTGGGTCCTGTAAGATTTTTTTTTAAACCAATGCACTCCTTCACTCTGACCTCTGAGTGACGGGCAGGGTGGGTCGAGGGTCTATAGAAAGAATCCACAAGAAGCCTAGTTTTTCAGAACACTGAAAACTGTACTGTTGCACTCACCACCTTTGAAGCTGCACAAACACGTGATTCACTTATTAACTCATTCACTGCCGGCCTGTTTTCAGAATTCTAACCCCAGAGTGCCGGAGGTTTCAGTAGAATTTCACTGATTTTCCAAGACCCACAGAATACTGAGTTCTTTGACTATATAAACATGGGACACATCAAAATAAAGTGTCGACTCTCTTCTTTCACCTGGAAAAAAAATTATGTTTCTAACCTTTTCGGTTCTCAAATAACTGACAGTAGAACATAGGGAAGTTTCAGCAAAAACACTGGTTTTTGAGCAAGAAATGGAGAAAACGAGCGTTTAGTTCAGAGAAGGATTTCGAGCAGATCAGTGACTTTGACATCAATATTTATTGATTTAGTGACACCTCAAACATCTAAAATAACAGAGAAAGAGATTTTTGATGACAAAGTACATTTTTTATTTACAAATATAAGAATATAAGGCTCTGTGAATTGAAAATTCGTTCAAATCAATAGTGCCAAGAGATGTTTACAGGATATAATATCTTTTCCTATAAAATAGAACTTTGTTGAGGCTTTGTCTGAGGCCCAGAGTACAGACCCATAATAAAAACTAATACACACACACACACACACACACATATATATGTACATACACACAAGCCCATGCATAAACCTTTACACACACACAGCTACACACGCACACGCGCACGCACACGCGCGCACGCACGCACACACGCACACACGCACGCACACACACACACACACACACACACACAACTTCATTCATTACAATTACCATACAGCAGTATCACTGCTCCAAGTCAGTAAACTTCTTCTTTGGAGCTGTCGTAGTTCTGAGGAGACTCCCTGATCCGTGCAGCGCACACATGACACGCCCCCTCCTCGAGCACAGTAGATCTCTGCTCAGACCTCGCTGCTTGATCCGGCTTGTCTCTGCGATCCTCTGATCCAGGATCCTGGGTCCCAAGAGCGATCTGATCGCTCCATAGGCGCTGATCAACAGTTATCTGCTTTTCCGGGTTCTCTGGCCTCGCCATCTTACTACTCTGGCCAATACACCATACACACGCTGCACTCCTCCTTTCTTCCCCGGCTCTGATCGGCTAATAATGATACAACATCGCCATCTACAGGTTGAGAGATGTGAATTACACCTCAAAAGTTGCTCCAGGCCGTAACCTAGCAACCCCCGCTGAAAAAAGCAATTGACGTCTATAGACGTCACGGCACTCAACGGTTGGATTCGAGGGGATGTCAATAGACGTCTCCGGCACTGAATGAGTTAAGGGAAAAGGCGGATCCAGCATCAGGCAAAAATATACTCCCAACAGCACCACTGCACTGCATGGTGTACAGTCTGAGCCGGGGTTTAGCCAACAGGCCTGAAGAAGGCTGCAGTATTTATTAGCATGTGTTTTAAACTGTGCCTGTGTCTCTCTGCAGAGATGGCATCGGTGCCCCCTCTTGTGTCGGAGGAGCTCCAAACTGGAGTCCTGTGTGACGTGTGCACAGTCCCACAGCAGGGGGCACTGAAGTCCTGTGTAGAGTGTCTGTCCTCGTTCTGCTCCCATCACCTGGAGCCTCACCTGAGGGTCCCGGGGCTGCGCAGACACACCCTGGTCCCTCCTGATGCAGGTCTGCAGAGAAGAGTGTGCCCTGAGCATCAGCAGCTGCTGCAGTTGTACTGCTCTAACGACAGGGTCCTGATGTGTCCGAGCTGTCAGGGCGCACACCACAAACACCACAGAACCCTGCCTCTGGAGACCGCACACAGAGAGATGAAGTCTGAGCTGGCCGTCACTCAGGCTGAAATGACCATTATGATCCAGGAGAGGGTCCAGAGAGTCTCCTCCATCAGAGAGGCTGCAGCACAGAGACAGGAAGAGACCAGGCAAGAGATCATTCACAGCGAGAGGATCCTCCAGGAGCTCCTGTCCAAGGTTCAGAGGAGCCACAAAGAGCTGGTCCTAAAGATGCAGGAGAAGCAACAGCAGGCCGATTCTGAGGCGGAGGCTCTCGTCCAAGAGATAGAGCTGAACATCTTAGGTCTAAGAGAGGCTCAAGCTAAACTCCAAGAGCTCAAACAGACAGAAGACCCAGTCCAGTTCCTGCAGAACCTCCCAGACATATCCCTGCTGCAGAGCAGAGCACAGCCCCCTCTGAGCCTCAAAAACCAAGAGCTGAAGGATCTGTGCCTCAAACAGGAACTACAGGAGAGGAGGGAGACTTTGAAGAGCTGCACGTCTAGGCTTCAGGACTTTCTGAAGAAACTGGACAGAGAAATCTGTTTGTTTTCAGATGAAAAGTGGTGCACTCTGAGACGTGTGCAGAAATACGCCGTTGACTTAAAGCTGGACCCTGAAACAGCTCACCCCAATCTCCACCTGTCCCAGGATCTGAAACAGGTCTGGTACAACCCAAGAGGGAACCTGGACCCTTTCATGGACAACTCCAGGAGGTTCCTAGTGTCTATTGCTGTTGTGTTAGACAAAGGGTTCTCCTCTGGGAGATTTTACTTTGAGGTGTCTGTGGGGCAGAGGGATGAGTGGTTTCTAGGAGTGGTAATAGAATCATTGCCAAAATGTGAATCCATTCGCCAAAGAAGAGGCTGTGGGGTGTGGGCTCTGTATTTTCGAGTTGACGAGTTTACCGCCTACGGTTGTTCCAAAGTCCCAGTGTTCAAGGGAAAAGTGGAGAGGGTTGGAGTGTTTGTGGACTATGACAAAGGTCTGGTCTCATTCTTTGACGTGAAGACGGCCACATGTATTCACTCATTCACTCGATGTGTCTTCACTGAGAAGTTGTATCCATGTCTTGGTCCCTGTGATGATGAGTTTCCTTCTAACTTGGGCCCAATGATCATTGTCCCAGTTGGTACGGAATAGGGCTGCACAATATATCGCCTTTGCTCAATATATGGAAAAAAATGGGGACAGCCACTTTAAGATTTCCTGATTTATTAGGTATGAAGAGGTTTGAAGAGGTTTTCAGTGTTATGTTATTGTTATGTTTTCTTTACTTTTGTTTTTGTTTTTTTGTGAGTGGACGGCAAACAACTTTTGTTTTTCACTGACCCCTTGTGGCTGGAGTTGTTTTTGGACTAATAAATGTCTAATAAATGTTAAAACAACATAATACTAATGTTTACACTTAAAGAAGAGTTCAGAAATCAATATTAGGTGCAGTAACCCTTAAACTGTATTTTCTGTGGTGTACATTCATATTTTGTAATTTCTCCATTGGGTAACAAATAAAGGTTCACTTATCTTATCAATAAAAGTCTAAAAGCCAAATAAAAGTCCAGTTTATTAAATCAATGATTTCACTTTCCAATTATGGGTGAACTCCACACTTTGAGACGTCCTGCGTAAGGGAGATTTAAGTCAAAACTTTTTTTTTCCCTCTCAAATTTTGCCTCAAAAAGGGGTATTATGTTGCCTGGAAGAATCCATGACTCATCGCTGTACCAGCGAGTGAGTCTGGTAACGCTTGGTCCAAAATGCGCTGCGGTTGCGCGTAGACAGACAGCTAAGTGAACCAATTAGAGATTGCGCCATCTTGATTCAAAACTGAGGCGGAACTTCCGCTGCCTAAGAGTGACTTTGCGGGCAAAGGCGGGTGCACTGACGTCACCATCTTTGAACGAATCAGAATCGCGGAGTCGGTTTGGAACCGGAGGAGCGAGAGTGGATGGAGAGTGTCCAAATGGTATCGCGGTGTATAGGAAATACAGAGAGATATCATTTGGCTGGCCAGGTAAGGTATTATGTACAATCCTTAATTTTTTTTTATTTGTTAGTTTTCTACCATGTTATAATGTTCCTTCATCAAAACATGCCTGAAGAGCTCGCACACGGTAATTCTCCAAAAATATAAAAAACTAAAGGAGAACTTACTTGAAACTTATGTTAATACATAAAAGGCAATATGGTGATTTAAATATGTTATGTGTTAGCAGTGAATACCCCGTAGAAGTAAAAAAAATAAAATAAATAATAATAATATAATACTAATACTAATAATATCAGAATATGTTTTATTGCCACTATCAGCGAACAAAATTCACAAACTGGCACTTAAGGTGCAGCACAAAACTATGAATGATCATGAATAATACATTAAATATAGCTGCAAGCAGCAATGTGGGGGCCAAGCACCGTTTGACAGGGTCTAACAAGGTCTGACAGGATCTAACAGAGTCTGACAGGGTCTGACAGGGTCAGGGTCTAACCCTGTCGGAACAGACACATCAAAGACATATCAAAGGTTGCTAGGTGCGTTGCCTTCGGTGCTTGGCCCCCTAATAATGAACTTAATGATGTGGACAAGACAGAATACCTTATATTGGCTGAATTTCTCTGCGCTCTTCTGTCTGCTGAAACTGGGACACTGTCTTTAATTGAAACCATTCTCAGTCCACCACTGCACAATTTTAGACAAGTATAACTTGCTCAATTTTAATAATTTTGTCCATTTTAAATATGGTTGTTTTATATATAAAGTTTTACATGGACTTGCTCCTCCTCCACTGCAGCGCATAGTGAATGCAGCTGGGAGGATCGCTGGTGTCTCTCTCCCCTCCCTCCTAGACATTTTTAACACCCGGCTCACCCGCAGAGCGTCCAGCATTGTGGGTGACCCGAGCCACCCCGCACACAGCTTCTTCAGCCTCCTGCCCTCGGGGAGAAGGTACCGGAGTCTCCGGGCCCACTCCACCAGACTGTCAAACAGCTTCATCCACCAGACTGTCAGGAGGCTGAACTCTCACCTGAACTCTCACCTTACCCGTCCCCCACCCCCCATATTGGCATGACCTGTATTCCATAAAAAGACATATCACTCTAGACACTTAAAAAAAAAACTGCTGCTAAGGACTACTGTTGCACTGTTGCACATTTACATTTACTACTGGAATTTTTACTACTGTTGTTTACTCCTGTTATTGCACTAGAATTACTACTGTTGACATGTATTTTTATCTTAACTTCAATGCACATTCTATTGCACAGTACCATTTCACTGCTGTATCTTCCATTGCACATTTTTGATGCACACTGCACACTTTGGACATCTGTATATAGGTATTTATTTATTATGTTGCACTGCTTTAAGATTTTAGATCTTAGACTTTAGTTTAACTTTAGATCTCTGTCTTAGATAGTTTTTGTTGTGTTTTGTCTTTATATTGTATCTTGTACACTGTCTTTTTTGCACTACCTGGCCAGAGAGAAACGAAATTTCGGGCCCGTTTACACGAGGACGCTTACGGGTAAAAACGACAAAATATTTTATTGGAAGTGCCTTTCGTTTAGACGGTGATGGCGTTTTTGGGGCCTAAAAACGCAAAAATCTGAAACCACCCTCCCGAGTGGAAAAGTTAAATACGCTCCGCTGTAGCGTCTCCGTGTAAACTGCCCAAGACGCAAAACTGGTCAGATCTGCTCACGTCAGTACACGTTTACGTCACATAGATGCGGCAATACAATGAGGAGGACCACCACCGGCCCCTTATCCCGGCTCCAGCGCACCGGTGGCTCCACCGGTCCTGAGAACCGGTGGAGCCGCTGGAGCCGGCCCCTTATCCCAGCTCCAGCGGCTCCAGCGGCTCCAGGACCCGCTGGAGCCGGCCCCTTATCCCGGCTCCAGCGGGTCCTGAGCACCGGTGGTGGTATTAGCGGAGGAGGACCACCGGCCCCTTACCCGGCTCCAGCGGGTCCTGAGCACCGGTGGACCACCACTACCGGCTCCAGCGGGTCGTGAGCACCGGTAGTTGCGTGCCGCCGCGCCTCGCGCACGGACCGGACGGGGAAGTTGCCCCGGCTCCGGTATACTTGGTTCGAGACCCCGGGGCGGGGGAAGTCTCTTACGGGCAGCTTTGAGAAATAGTGTCTGACGATAGCCGGCCCCCGCTCGGTCCGTGGGATTAGGGGGTACGGTCGCCTGCCGTACCCCTGCGGAGGGGCTCCGTGATAAGGCCACTGGGAAGGATACGGTTCGTCTCGGTCTCACCTCCGAGGGGTCGAGCCCGAGCGGCCCGCGCCGCACCGAGCTACCAGCACTCGGACCCGCAGTGCCCAGGAGCCGTCTGACGTGGGTAGAACCAGACAGGGGCCCTGAGATGGCGGGTCACGTATGCCCATCGTTCGAGCTCTTTAAGCGGGCTACATAGTCCGCTAATGTCATGCGTTAGACTTCCACACTTGTGTAAGGGGAGACCCCACAGCCGGTACAGTCGTGGTTAGAAATGTAACTTGACGCTGTTGTGATGGTTTTTGTTTTTTTTGTTTTGTTTTTTTCAGTCCAGCGCCTCCCTTCGCTGGCTTTTGCGTCCACTTTTGCGTCTTCGTATAAACGCGGATAAAAAATTGAAGACGAGACGCCACTTTTGCGTCTTCTGTTTTGATCGTCGCCGTATAAACGTAGCCGAACGATTCACTGTATGTTGAACACCTATGGCAGAATTGACAATTAAAGCTGACTTTGATCTTTGATCTTTGACATATGGCAGAATTGACAATAAAGCTGACTTTGATCTTTGATCTTCTTGATCCCTGTGAAGGAAGTGCTGATCAAGGTACAGCTCTCTGCCTCTCATTCAAACACTGTAAAGAGAGGTAGACCTTCAGTGGATGAGGAAAGATCACCACTAAGTGCTAAAACGATAGTGTACAACACTCCGAAAGGACATTTTCCTCATAGAGATAAAAAAAAAGAGGCCAGTGCAGGTAAGAGCGGACACACATCCACCTCTTGCATGGAGTGCGATGTCCGCTTGTGCTTCAGAGATGACAAAAACTGCTTTCTTCAGTTTCATATTTGATGAGTGACATGATAAAGAGAAGAGTCCTGCAGCACATCATTTAATGTTCTTGTACATATACAGGATTGTTGTATTAAATATAAGTTTTGAGTAAAAAAAAAAAGTTCAAAACATCTAATGTTCACTTAGTGCTGTTCTGTATAAAAAACATTTTAAAATATGTTTTGATTTTATGGAGTGAGCAAAAACTACTACAATGTTGGCTTTTCTTAAATGTGAAGTTGTTATATTGGTAACCACTAAAGCCCAGTGTTGCAACGTTTCCACAGATTCCTCACAAAAAAGAAAAAAAGATAAAAAAAAAAAAATTAAAAAAAAATCTGCATTGGAGGTTTAGGAAAAACATGTTAAATAGTTTAAAAAAAAAATTTCATCCAGGAAATGAATGCTTGGGTCTCAGAGGGTTAAACAAGGCCGGGCCTGGTCAGTACTTGGATGGGAGAGCACTGGGAAAATCAGGTGCCACAGGGGGGCGCCAGTGGTAAAAACTGTTCTTGTGTCCTTAGGCAAGACACTTCACCCACATTGCCTAATATAAAAGTGGAGTAAGCGTGAGTGTTGGTTGTGGTTGGAGGGAGATTGGCAGGCTCCCTTCTGTCAGTCTAACAAAACATTTTTTAAAATTTAAACATGCTCTGAAGCCACTCTTCTCACAAGGTTTTGCAAACAAACGCCTTAGTTGTAGTGTGACATCATAGACTGACTCTATGTGTGATGCACACACTCATGCTGGGGGTACACTGACTGACGAGGGGTTTGGGGCTCGCGTGGGTCCTGTCAGATTTTTTTTTTTAAACCAATGCACTCCTTCACTCTGACCTCTGAGTGAGGGGCAGGGTGGGTCGAGGGTCTATAGAAAGAATCCACAAGAAGCCTAGTTTTTCAGAACACTGAAAACTGTACTGTTGCAGTCACCACCTTTGAAGCTGCACAAACACGTGATTCACTTATTAAGGGAAAAGGCAGATCCAGCATCAGGCAAAAATATACTCCCAACAGCACCACTGCACTGCATGGTGTACAGTCTGAGCCGGGGTTTAGCCAACAGGCCTGAAGAAGGCTGCAGTATTTATTAGCATGTGTTTTAAACTGTGCCTGTGTCTCTCTGCAGAGATGGCATCGGCGCCCCCTCTTGTGTCGGAGGAGCAGCTGCTGTGCCCCATCTGTTTGGGGGTGTTTGTGCAGCCAGTGTCCACTCCCTGTGGACATAACTTCTGCATGGGGTGCCTGTCGTCGTACTGGGACCAGAGCCCTGTGACTGTGTGCCCGGTGTGTAAGGAGAGCTACAGCCAGCGTCCACAGCTCAGAGTCAACACCTTCATCTCAGGTCTGACCCAGAGCTTCTCCAGTCTGCAGCTGAGAGAGGAGCCTCAGACAGAGGAGCCTCAGACAGAGGAGCTCCAAACTGGAGTCCTGTGTGACGTGTGCACAGTCCCACAGCAGGGGGCACTGAAGTCCTGTGTAGAGTGTCTGTCCTCGTTCTGCTCCCATCACCTGGAGCCTCACCTGAGGGTCCCGGGGCTGCGCAGACACACCCTGGTCCCTCCTGATGCAGGTCTGCAGAGAAGAGTGTGCCCTGAGCATCAGCAGCTGCTGCAGTTGTACTGCTCTAACGACAGGGTCCTGATGTGTCCGAGCTGTCAGGGCGCACACCACAAACACAGAACCCTGCCTCTGGAGACCGCACACAGAGAGATGAAGTCTGAGCTGGACGCCGCTCAGGCTGAAATGACCATTATGATCCAGGAGAGGGTCCAGAGAGTCTCCTCCATCAGAGAGGCTGCAGCCCAGAGACAGGAAGAGACCAGGCAAGAGATCATTCACAGCGAGAGGGTCCTCCAGGAGCTCCTGTCCAAGGTTCAGAGGAGCCACAAAGAGCTGGTCCTAAAGATGCAGGAGAAGCAACAGCAGGCCGATTCTGAGGCGGAGTCTCTCGTCCAAGAGATAGAGCTGAACATCTTAGGTCTAAGAAAGGGTCAAGCTAAACTCCAAAAGTTCAAACAGACAGAAGACCCAGTCCAGTTCCTGCAGAACCTCCCAGACATATCCCTGCTGCAGAGCAGAGCACAGCCCCCTCTGAGCCTCAAAAAACAGGGGCTGAACGAGAGGCGGGAGACTTTGAAGAGCTGCACGTCTAGGCTTCAGGACTTTCTGAAGAAACTGGACAGAGAAATCCGTTTGTTTTCAGATGAAAAGTGGTGCACTCTGAGACGTGTGCAGCAGGTTGACTTAAAGCTGGACCCTGAAACAGCTCACCCCAAACTCCACCTGTCCCAGAATCTGAAACAGGTCAGGTACAACCCAAAGAAACTAATAATAAACCTTAGTTCCATCACCTCCAGAAAGTTCAATTCAATTGAGTTAATTCTCAATTCATACATAGCTGTGTCAGACAAAGGGTTCTCCTCTGGGAGGTTTTACTTTGAGGTGTCCGTGGGGCAGAAGGATGAGTGGGTTCTAGGAGTGGTAAAAAAATCATTGCCAAAAGGTAAAAGAATTTTCCGAAGAAGAGGCTGTGGGGTGTGGGCTCTGTATTTTCGAGTTGACGAATTTACGCTCTACTGTTGTCCTGAAGTCCCGGTGTACAGGGGAAAAGTGGAGAGGGTTGGAGTGTTTGTGGACTATGACAAAGGTCTGGTCTCTTTCTTTGACGTGAAGACGGCCACATGTATTCACTCAATCACTCGATGTGTCTTCAATGAGAAGTTGTATCCATGTCTTGGTCCCTGTGATGATGAGTTTCCTTCTAACTTGGGCCCAATGATCATTGTCCCAGTTGGTACGGAATAGGGCTGCACAATATATCGTCTTCGCTCAATATATGGAAAAAAATGGGGACAGCCACTTTAAGATTTCCTGATTTATTAGGTATGAAGAGGTTTGAAGAGGTTTTCAGTGTTATGTTATTGTTATGTTTTCTTTACTTTTGTTTTTTTGTGAGTGGACGGCAAACAACTTTTGTTTTTCACTGACCCCTTGTGGCTGCAGTGTTTTTGGACTAATAAATGTCTAATAAATGTTAAAACAACATAATACTAATGTTAATCAAACAAAAGAAAAGAAAGAAAAGAAAGGCCTCTAGAGCTGTCAGCTGCTGTGGTTTTAAGGAATCGATGTGTTTTAGGTCATTTAAGACCAATTTTACAGCTGAATGGAAGGGACGTTCAGTTCTCCGATGCGCCATCTTGATTCAAAACTGAGGAGGAACTTTCGCTGCCTAAGAGTGACGTTGCGGGCAAAGGCGGGTGCACTGACGTCACCATCTTTGAACGAATCAGAATTGCGGAGTCCGTTGTTAACCGGGGGAGCGAGGGTGGAGCGAGGGTGTCCAAATGGTATCTCGCTGTATAGGAAATACAGAGAGATATCATTTGGCTGGCCAGGTAAGGTATTATGTCCAATCTTTTAATTTTTTTTTATTTCTTAGCTTGTTACCATGTTATAATGTTCCTTCATCAAAACATGCCAGAAGAGGACTTAGATGTCATCCATGCATGTTCGTGATCTCTCCCAGACACTATTCGAACCCTCCTTATGGGTTCTGTCCAGTGCTCAGTCCACACGTCTATACCGTCCATGCTCACACACGGCAATTCTCCAAAAATATAAAAAACTAAAGGAGAACTTACTTGAAACTTATGTTAATACATAAAAGGCAATATGGTGATCTAAATATGTTATGTGTTAGCAGTGAATACCCCGTAGAAGTAAAAAAATAAATAAAATAAATAATTAAAATAATACTTTCAGAATCAGAATATGTTTTATTGCCACTATCAGTGAACAAAATTCACAAACTGGCACTTAAACTGGCACAAAACTATGAATAATACATTAATAATGAAGTTCGACATGTGGACAAGACAGAATACCTTATATTGGCTGAATTTCTCTGCGCTCTTCTGTCTGCTGAAACTGGGACACTGTCTTTAATTGAAACCATTCTCAGTCCACCACTGCACAATTTTAGACAAGTATAACTTGCTCAATTTTAATAATTTTGTCCATTTTAAATATGGTTGTTTTATATATAAAGTTTTACATGGACTTGCTCCTCCTCCACTACAGGATTTTATTAAAACAAAGACTGTTAGTGGGATGAGAACTAGGGCCCGGGGGAACTGTGAGGTCCCACACAGACCCCGGGGGAACTGTGAGGTCCCACACAGGCCCCGGGGGAACTGTGAGGTCCCACACAGGCCCCGGGGGAACTGTGAGGTCCCACACAGGCCCCGGGGGAACTGTGAGGTCCCACACAGACCCCGGGGGAACTGTGAGGTCCCACACGGGCCCCGCGGGAACTGTGAGGTCCCACACAGGCCCCGGGGGAACTGTGAGGTCCCACACAGGCCCCGGGGGAACTGTGAGGTCCCACACAGGCCCCGGGGGAACTGTGAGGTCCCACACAGACCCCGGGGGAACTGTGAGGTCCCACACAGACCCCGGGGGAACTGTGAGGTCCCACACAGGCCCCGGGGGAACTGTGAGGTCCCACACAGGCCCCGGGGGAACTGTGAGGTCCCACACAGACCCCGGGGGAACTGTGAGGTCCCACACGGGCCCCGGGGGAACTGTAAGGTCCCACACAGACGCTATAGATTTGGACAAACTGTGCTCTCAGTCAGAGGCTCTAAGTTCTGGAACTCTCTCCCATCATCAATAAGAGAGACTCCAACACTGGACACTTTAAATCACACTTGAAACAGTGGCTAAAGGAAAACCAGACTTGTGGACACTTTTAATGTTTTAATGTTTTAATGCTAGTGTTATTGTCAGTTATCATTGTTTTTGCTGTGGTGTCACCTGCCTAGGGACTACAGATGGAAATTAGCATTCTTGCTATAATCTGGCGTATTTACACTGCAATGCTGCAGATGTTCATTAATATGCACTGTCCCTATTAAATAAAGAATTTAAAAAAAGAGAAAGACTTCTCAGGTCGTCTTCAACAAACAGAAGTTTTATCTCAAGAGCAATGAGGAGAGTAGGGAATAATGTAACATTTGGTATTCATCTGTGAATGAAGAGCATTGTTGATCAGAGGACAGGGAGCTGATCATTGTTAACTCCTAGAATTTAAACATGAAACCAGACGTCCTTGTCAAAGCCTGATCTCGTCAGAGCTCAGAAGTTTACCCTGAGTTGCAGAATTGCAACATTTACTTAAAGCTGTCTAGTAGTGCCTCACACTGACTGAATGTAACAAAAACGGCATTTCCCAGCACCCCACACTCTGCACTGCATCATACAACATTTTTGGAGGGATATTTTTAAAATTGGAGATCACATTCCACAGTCAAATGACACAGCTGCCTTCTACTGACCATACAGCTCTTTTCTGGATCAATTTTAACCAATCTAAAAGTAAGTATACAATCTGTAATTTTTTTTTTCTTTCATTCATAACATGTTTAGTGTTAGAAAAGTTAAATATATTTTAACAAATTATAATACACATGATTTAGAGTGATTTAAATCATGCAAAAACAATGGGTTACAAAGGGTGCACCTTTTACACAGAGAATCCCTATTGTGAAGTGGCTGTTCACAAGAGGATGTACCAACACAGACGGGAGAGCCAGAGTGGACCTCAGTCTGCCGTACATCTCCACGGGCCACTCCTTTGAGGACAGTGAGGTACAGGTTAGTACCAAGGGAGTGTGCTCGGTCTGAGCTCGGCATATCAGGAGATACGGTCATGAAGCTCGCATCAACACTACCTACAGGGCAAAACTACAGTGTGTATGCAGACAACTTTTTCACCTCTGTGCCTCTGCTTGTTAAACTGCAAGAGTGTGGCATACACTTTGGCACTGTTCATCCTGGGTGTGTGCCAAACCTCAGGTTAGCAGAAGAGAAGGGGCTGAAAAAACAAGGAAGAGGAAGCTTTGACTTTAGAGTGTTGGAAGAACACAACATTTGTGCGGTGAGGTGGTATGATAACCGGTCAGTCACACTTCTCTCCACTTCTGATGGCCCAAACCCAGTCAACAAGGTCGCACTGTGGAACAAATCCACCAAGTCCTTCACTGAAGTGAGAAGACCATCAATTGTGAAGATAATAAATAAAATAAATTCATGGGTGGGATCAACTTGCTGGATTCCTTCACAGCCAAGTATAAGTTGCACATGAGGTGCAAACGGTGGTACATATATAAACGGTGGTATATCTTTAATAAATGCTTGCAGATCCCCTACTGCTGCACATTTATTTTTAACTTTACTTTCAATGCACATTCTATTGCACATTACCATTTCACTGCACATTTTTGATGCACACTGCACATTTATGGACATCTCTAAATTAGGTATTTATTCTGTTGCACTGATTTCAGATTTTAGATTTTTGTCTTAGTTTTTGTTTTGTCTTTATATTGTATTTTGTACAGTTTTTGCACTACTTGGCCAGAGAGAAGCGACATTTCGATTCACTGTTGAACACATGGCAGAATTGACAATAAAGCTGACTTTGATCTTTGATCTTCTTGATCCCTGTGAAGGAAGTGCTGATCAAGGTACAGCTCTCTGTCTCTCATTCAAACACCGTAAAGAGAGGTAGACCTTCAGTGGATGAGGAAAGATCACCACTAAGTGCTAAAACGATAGTGTACAACACTCCGAAAGGACACTTTCCTCATAGAGATAAAAAAAAGAGGCCAGTGCAGGTAAGAGCGGACACACATCCACCTCTTGCATGGAGTGCGATGTCCGCTTGTGCTTCAGAGATGACAAAAACTGCTTTCTTCAGTTTCATATTTGATGAGTGACATGATAAAGAGAAGAGTCCTGCAGCACATAATTTAATGTTTTTGTACATATACAGGATTGTTGTATTAAATATAAGTTTTGAGTAAAAAAAAAAAGTTCAAAGCATCTCATGTTCACTTAGTGCTGTTCTGTATAAAAAACATTTTAAAATATGTTTTGATTTTATGGAGTGAGCAAAAACTACTACAATGTTGGCTTTTATTAAATGTGAAGTTGTTATATTGGTAACCACTAAAGCCCAGTGTTGCAACGTTTCCACAGATTCCTCACAAAAAAGAAAAAAAGATAAAACAAATTATTTTCTGCATTGGAGGTTTAGGAAAAACATGTTAAAGAGGTTTTTTAAAAAAATTCATTCAGGAAATTAATGCTTGGGTCTCAGAGGGTTAAACAAGGCCAGGCCTGGTCAGTACTTGGATGGGAGAGCACTGGGAAAATCAGGTGCCACAGGGGGGCGCCAGTGGTAAAAACTGTTCTTGTGTCCTTAGGCAAGACACTTCACCCACATTGCCTAATATAAAAGTGGAGTAAGCGTGAGTGTTGGTTGTGGTTGGAGGGACCAATGGCGCAGATTGGCAGGCTCGCTTCTGTCAGTCTAACAAAACATTTTTTAGATCCCATGACATGGTACTTCTTGATGCTTTTATATGGCTCCTTAATGGTTCCCTAATACTGTAAATGAATCCTTCTTCAAAATCAACACTCAGTGCATGAGAAACAGAGATAAGCTGAGAAAGAGTAATTTTTCTCTCTCTGAACACTCTATAATGGGCGTTGTTGCTTGAATGCAAATGAGGAGAAAAGAGCTGGCCAATAGTAGAGGGTGGGGGCGTGGCCAAACTCCGCTCAGAGCTCTGAGCCCTCAGCTGATCCATTTCCTTGTTTTTGCACGGGGGGGAGAGATTTGAAGCATTCCATTGAAAAATAAACACATTTCCACATAAAATAAAATTAAACCACTGCTGTTCAAAGGTCCAGAGGCTCAGATAAAGGACTTCCAAGCCTAGAAACAGGGTAGGGGAGCTCACATTAACATTCAAAAACCTCAGAAAGTGAAAATTTCATGCCATGGGACCTTTAAAATTTAAGCATGACAGCTCAGTTGAAAAGCAGTTTAAATGTGATGAGTCGGGAGAGCTTTAGTTACTTTGGTTTATGATTTACAGCTCTGAAGCCACTCTTCTCACAAAGTTTTGCAAACAAACGCCTTAGTTGTAGTGTGACATCATAGACTGACTCTATGTGTGATACGCACACTCATGCTGGGGGTACACTGACTGACGAGGGGTTTGGAGCTCGCGTGGGTCCTGTACCAATGCACTCCTTCACTCTGACCTCTGAGGTCAGACCTGTGAGGGGCAGGGTGGGTCGAGGGTCTATAGAAAGAATCCACAAGAAGCCTAGTTTTTCAGAACACTGAAAACTGTACTGTTGCAGTCACCACCTTTGAAGCTGCACAAACACGTGATTCACTTATTAAGGGAAAAGGCAGATCCAGCATCAGGCAAAAATATACTCCCAACAGCACCACTGCACTGCATGGTGTACAGTCTGAGCCGGGGTTTAGCCAACAGGCCTGAAGAAGGCTGCAGTATTTATTAGCATGTGTTTTAAACTGTGCCTGTGTCTCTCTGCAGAGATGGCATCAGCGCCCCCTCTTGTGTCGGAGGAGCAGCTGCTGTGCCCCATCTGTTTGGGGGTGTTTGTGCAGCCAGTGTCCACTCCCTGTGGACATAACTTCTGCATGGGGTGCCTGTCGTCGTACTGGGACCAGAGCCCTGTGACTGTGTGCCCGGTGTGTAAGAAGAGCTACAGCCAGCGTCCACAGCTCAGAGTCAACACCTTCATCTCAGGTCTGACCCAGAGATTCTCCAGTCTGCAGTTGAGAGAGGAGCCTCAGACAGAGGAGCCTCAGACAGAGGAGCTCCAAACTGGAGTCCTGTGTGACGTGTGCACAGTCCCACAGCAGGGGGCACTGAAGTCCTGTGTAGAGTGTCTGTCCTCGTTCTGCTCCCATCACCTGGAGCCTCACCTGAGGGTCCCGGGGCTGCGCAGACACACCCTGGTCCCTCCTGATGCAGGTCTGCAGAGAAGAGTGTGCCCTGAGCATCAGCAGCTGCTGCAGTTGTACTGCTCTAACGACAGGGTCCTGATGTGTCCGAGCTGTCAGGGCGCACACCACAAACACCACAGAACCCTGCCTCTGGAGACCGCACACAGAGAGATGAAGTCTGAGCTGGACGCCACTCAGGCTGAAATGACCATTATGATCCAGGAGAAGGTCCAGAGAGTCTCCTCCATCAGAGAGGCTGCAGCCCAGAGACAAGAAGAGACCAGGCAAGAGATCATTCACAGCGAGAGGGTCCTCCAGGAGCTCCTGTCCAAGGTTCAGAGGAGCCACAAAGAGCTGGTCCTAAAGTTGGGGAAGAAGCAACAGCAGGCCGATTCTGAGGCGGAGGCTCTCGTCCAAGAGATAGAGCTGAACATCTTAGGTCTAAGAAAGGGTCAAGCTAAACTCCAAGAGCTCAAACAGACAGAAGACCCAGTCCAGTTCCTGCAGAACCTTCCACATATGTCCCTGCCGCAGAGCAGAGCACAGCCCCCTCTGAGCCTCAACCAGGAGTTGAACGAGAGACGGGAGACTTTGAAGAGCTGCACATCTTGGCTTCAGGACTTTCTGAATAAAGTGGACAGAGAAATCCATTCAGATGAAAAGTGGCGTGCTTTGAGACGTGTGTAGCAATACGCCGTTGACTTAAAGCTGAACCCTGAAACAGCTCACCCCAAACTCCACCTGTCCCAGGATCTGAAACAGGTCAGGTACAACCTAAAGAAACTAATAATAAAGCTTAGTTCCATCACCTCCAGAAAGTTCAATTCAATTAAGTTAATTCTCAATTCATACATAGCTGTGTCAGGCAAAGGGTTCTCCTCTGGGAGGTTTTACTTTGAGGTGTCCGTGGGGCAGAAGGATGAGTGGGTTCTAGGAGTGATCACTGAGTCAGTCCCAATAATTGAAGAATTTCCTGAAATACCAAGCTGTGGGGTGTGGGCTCTGTATTTCCGAGTTAATGAATTTATGATCTACTCTTGTCCTGCAGTCCCAGTGTTCAAGGGGAAAAGTGGAGAGGGTTGGAGTGTTTGTGGACTATGACAAAGGTCTGGTCTCATTCTTTGACGTGAAGACGGCCACATGTATTCACTCATTCACTCGATGTGTCTTCACTGAGAAGTTGTATCCATTTCTTGGTCCCTGTAATGATGAGTTTCCTTCTAACTTGGGCCCAATGGTCATTGTCCCAGTTGGTACGGAATAGGGCTGCACAATATATCGTCTTCGCTCAATATATGGAAAAAAACAGGTACAGACACCTTAAGGCAGGGGTCTCAAACTCAATTTACCTAGGGGCCGCATGGGGTAGAATCTGAATGAGGCTGGGCCGCATCAGGATTTCCACAAGAAAAGTGCAAATAAATCATTCCAATGTTCTCAAATATATTTATTTTTAATACAAATGAAATAAATGAAAAAATGATAAAATAATAAATCAATCAGTAATAAATAATTTAATAATAATAATAATGGTCATACAGTAGATACAGACGACTAAAGAAACCGCATATTGACTGGCTGGCTGGCTAGTTATTTTTTATTCAGTTTTAAATGTATGTATTAACAGTTTTTTAAACGTTAATTGCCTGAAATGGAACATTGAACATAAACTGTTTTAAACATGGATTCTCTGGTTCAGTCCTGGTTTAGTCCTGGTTCAGTCCTGGTTTTAGACCTGGTTCAGTCCTGGTTTAGTCCTGGTTCAGTCCTGGTTCAGTCCTGGTTCAGTCCTGGTTTAGACCTGGTTTAGTCCTGGTTCAGTCCTGGTTCAGACCTGGTTTTAGTCCTGGTTCAGTCCTGGTTCAGTCCTGGTTTTAGACCTGGTTTAGTCCTGGTTCAGTCCTGGTTCAGACCTGGTTTTAGACCTGGTTCAGTCCTGGTTTAGTCCTGGTTCAGTCCTGGTTTTAGACCTGGTTCAGTCCTGGTTTTAGACCTGGTTCAGTCCTGGTTTTAGTCCTGGTTCAGTCCTGGTTGGTCCTGGTTTAGACCTGGTTTAGTCCTGGTTTAGACCTGGTTTAGTCCTTGTTCAGTCCTGGTTTTAGACCTGGTTCAGTCCTGGTTTAGTCCTGGTTCAGACCTGGTTTTAGACCTGGTTTTAGACCTGGTTCAGTCCTGGTTTTAGACCTGGTTTAGTCCTGGTTTAGTCCTGGTTCAGTCCTGGTTTAGTCCTGGTTCAGTCCTGGTTTAGTCCTGATTTAGTCCTGGTTCAGACCTGGTTTTAGTCCTGGTTCAGTCCTGGTTTTAGACCTGGTTCAGTCCTGGTTCAGTCCTGGTTCAGTCCTGGTTCAGACCTGGTTCAGACCTGGTTTTAGACCTGGTTTTAGACCTGGTTCAGTCCTGGTTTAGTCCTGGTTCAGTCCTGGTTCAGTCCTGGTTTTAGACCTGGTTCAGTCCTGGTTTTAGACCTGGTTCAGTCCTGGTTTAGTCCTGGTTTTAGTCCTGGTTCAGTCCTGGTTTAGACCTGGTTTAGTCCTGGTTTAGACCTGGTTTTAGACCTGGTTCAGTCCTGGTTTAGTCCTGGTTCAGTCCTGGTTTTAGACCTGGTTTTAGACCTGGTTCAGTCCTGGTTCAGTCCTGGTTTAGTCCTGGTTTTAGTCCTGGTTCAGTCCTGGTTTAGACCTGGCTTAGTCCTGGTTTAGACCTGGTTTAGTCCTGGTTCAGTCCTGGTTCAGTCCTGGTTTTAGACCTGGTTTAGTCCTGGTTCAGACCTGGTTTTAGACCTGGTTCAGTCCTGGTTTTAGTCCTGGTTTAGTCCTGGTTCAGTCCTGGTTTAGTCCTGGTTCAGTCCTGGTTCAGTCCTGGTTTAGTCCTGGTTCAGTCCTGGTTTAGACCTGGTTCAGTCCTGGTTCAGTCCTGGTTTAGTCCTGGTTCAGTCCTGGTTCAGTCCTGGTTTAGTCCTGGTTCAGTCCTGGTTCAGTCCTGGTTTAGTCCTGGTTCAGTCCAGTTTTAGACCTGCTTTAGACCTGATTTAGACCTGGTTTAGTCCTGGTTTAGACCTGGTTTAGTCCTAGTTCAGTCCTGGTTCAGTCCTGTTTTAGACCTGGTCTAGTCCTGGTTCAGTCCTGGTTTAGTCCTGGTTTAGACCTGGTTCAGTCCTGGTTCAGTCCTGGTTTAGTCCTGGTTTAGACCTGGTTTTAGACCTGGTTTAGACCTGGTTCAGTCCTGGTCTAGTCAATATATGGATTATCGCAGTATCGCCCAGGTCTCGCGCGCGCACATCAAACAACACGTAGCGCGAGTGAGGCCGTGACACTATCTGCACGTGTGGGAACAGGGCCGCCCGCCGCCTCTCCACAGATCTGACAGGCTCTGAATGGAGTCGGAGACGGACGAAGACGCGTTCACGGAAGAAGCGCCCTCCCTCCCTCCCGCCGGAGCTGTGCGCCCGTGCGGGGAAAAGCGCGCGCAAAGCGCGCACAAATGCACCACTGTCTGCCTCCCTCGTGTCTAAGAAATGGTTCAATCACTGTCCCTGTCTGATGTCTGCCTGCCGCAACCCCAAACACACAAGCACACACAAGCACACAAGCACTAAAAGCTCTAAGCACTGGGACCTCACCCTAGCACCGCCCACATTTAGAGAAAATACGCACGACCGATGTCCCGCCCTCCAGAGCCATATACCACATCGTGATTGGTTCATTCTGCGTCGCACACAAGAAATGAAATTCATATTAATCTTGCGGGCCTCACTTATATTAATCTTTCATATTAAGACGAGGGCCGCAAATTATCGTCCCGGGGGCCGCAGTTGGCCCGCGGGCCGCGTGCCTGAGACCATTGCCTTAAGGGATAGTGCGTTTTTTTATTTTATATTAATCTGTATGGGTTTCCTTCTAAAAGTTACGTGTGTTGACACCGTCTTACCTCTGACAGTCTCAGCTGATGTCGGTTCGGCTCGCTTTCTGGAGCCCACGTAAGTAGGTCCGGTAACTTCCCTGGAACATGAAATAAAGCTTGTTTTTCTTCTCAAAACAAAACATTTGTCCGAAAGGTGATATATTTGCGTCCCAAACAGTTGTCCACAAAACATCCAGCAGTGTAGATTGCGTTCGCGTATTGTCTGTCTCGATTCGTATCACTGCGCGCATATTAGCTGTATTAGCCTGTTAACCTTTAGCGAAAGTGTACGGCAGATGCGGTCCGCCGTAAGGGGAAGTTTACAAGTGAACAGGCTAATACAGCTAATATGCGCGCAGTGATACGAGTCGGTAGACACAATACGCGAACGCAATCTACGCTGCTGGATGTTTCGTGGACAACTGTTTGGTACGCAAATATATCACCTTTCGGACAAATGTTTTGTTTTGAGAAGAAAAACAAGCTTTATTTCATGTTCCAGGGAAGTTACCGGACCTACGTATGTGGGCTCCAGAAACTGAGCCGAACCGGGATCAGCTGAGAGTATCAAAGGTAAGACGGTGTCAACACACGTAGCTTTTAGAAGGAAACCCATACAGATTAACATCAAAAAACCGCACTATCCCTTTAATTTCACAGTCTTATAATTATATTCTAACTCACTCCTCCACCTAGAACATAAATTACAGCAGTACCAGTCAGCATCCTGTCACCATTGCCACACATGCACTCTGGTCCAATTATTACCACGACACCACCACTCTGCCTATCGCCATGGGAACGCTCTGCAGCCTCCCAGCTCCCATAATCCCTTTCACCGGCACAATGAGTATTTGACACGCTTCACTGTTGGAGGGAGGCGAAGCGGGGGGTGGGCGGCCTGCTTCGTTTTGCATGCACTCGTGACTGTAAGGACACAAAAATATATATATCGAACAAAAGACGAAGAAATTTGAACACGAGACAGTAAACAGGGCTACACCAAATAGTTTGCGGCCGTATTGAAAATGGCGAAATCAAAATTTGATCTAATCTCTGCAAAAAAAACAAAAAAACCCCATAAAAATACAGTACAGAAATATCATATACTAATCGATAAGACAAGTATCAAAACTAGATAAGCATTTGAGCAGGTAGATACTAAAAAAGTCACATTTATTGGACAGAAATCAACCTTTCCTGAATAGATTTAGAACGATCTTGAGCTGCATCAGGACGAGTATAAGAGCACAAAGACTAGTATACGTACTTTATGGAACCTACCCGTCCAACTGAGGGAAGACAACATGGTAATATAAAAAAGTACTACGATTTAATGCTGAAAATCACATTCTATTGTCTAAATAAAGGGTGTTTTTGTACTATTATTGCGCTATAGGAATCTGTATTGAGTATCGATTCTATTCTATTCCTTAGTATCAAAATGCTGCCTGAAAATGTAATACTCTTAAAACATTGTGTGAACTTTGTATTTTTTTTTAATTCTAAGTAAAATTTGAGCTGTAGAGATTGAATTAAAGGGATAGTGCATTTTTCTTTATGTTAATCTGTATGGGTTTCCTTCTAAAAATGTCGTGCGGTAACACTGGCTTACCTCCAACAGTCTCATCTCAGCCCGGTTCTGCTCGGGTTCTGGAGCTCAAGTAAGTAGGTCCGGTAAGTTCACGGGGACAGGAAATAAAGCTTGTTTTTCTTCGCAAAACAACATTTGTCCAAAAAGTAGTGGTCCCTCGCTCTATCGCGATTCACTTTTCGCGGCCTCGCTGTTTCGCAGATTTTTTTTTTTTTTTTTTCAATTTAAATTTTTTTTTTTATAGTGTATCAACATTGTGTTCTGCGGGATGCAGCAGGGCACACCGCGCTCATCCAATGGCACTGCCACGTCTTGGGATGCGCAGGTTCTGAACTGTAGTGAGAACGCTTCTATGCGCTCTGGACTCCAGGTTCCACCAGTTCGTTCTGCGGAAACGAACTGGTGGAACCTTCTCGGGACCGCGGCCATGTCCGCACGTACACTTCTCCGGGTGGTCAATGCGGGAAGTAGCGGCAGTGTTTCCGGAACCAGTCCTGAGAGCGCACGGATGCGTTCCCACTACAGTTCAGAACCTGCGCGTCCCAAGACGTGGCAGCGCCCTGCTCGTCCCTCTGTGCTCACACTGTGTTTGAATGAGAAGCAGTCCGCGCCGCACCGGGCTCCAGGGCCAGATGCTCGAGGAGCGGAGACATGAGTCACTGGATCCGTAGGAAGTCCAGGTCTAAACCAGGTCTAAACCTGGACTAAACCAGGACTAGACCAGGTCTAAACCAGGATTGCAGCTCTTTGCCTTGTTTTGTGACCACGGGTGCACGTGTCCGCGCACACCCCCCATCCCCACGCTTCACTATTAATACATTTAGTTGAAAATCTACGGAAGTTTCAGTGTTTAAACAAGAGAGAAATGTGAGAAAATGTTAATACCAGACTGAGAAAAGTGTATAATGTGTGTGGTGAGGAGTTTACAGCCTTAAAACATGTATAATAATTGTAAAATATAAAGTCAGACCCTCCAGGAATTCGCGATGTTGCGATTTGCAACTTCAACGCAACTTCAGCCAATCCCCGCGAATTCAGGGCGGTGTTGCAATTTTGACCAATCACCGCAACTTTCCCGCAATTTTTTACCAATTTTGACCAACCATCGGCGACGTATTGAAGTGACGTCGACCAACTTCCTTCTGCCTTACTTCCGTGTGACAAAAACGAAACTGCAATGGCAAAGAAGCATGTCTGCGGCTAGCCATTTACCGACAAAAATAACAGCAAAAGACCGGGCGAAACAGTTCCCCACTCTTCTACACGAAAGTGGAGGTAAACTGTTTTGTACACCGTGCAACGTAGTAGTTGAACATAAAAGAAAGTCTTCGATTGATAAACATTTCGCCACCGCTAAGCACATCAGATGTAAAGAAAAGCATGCAGCAGGACGTCAGACAACAAAGCAACTTACAGTGACTGAGGCGGCGACAAGCAGGTCCATTGCGAGCGCCGAAAGGATAAAGGTGAGTTCTTTTATATCTGCATGCAGGGATAGTGTTAACTTTGGTGTATGTTATCGTGTTGTGGCGCTCGTTTGCAGCCGTGTCCCTTTTCCCTCGCTCGGTTAGGCTCCATGTATATAGACAAGACAACAAAACAAAGAAAGGGAGCATAGGCTAATGTGCTGTCATGAGCATGACTAAACTAATAGAAACGATAGTCCGTATCCTTCACCCCACTCACATACTCATGCACAACAGGTAAACTTGGCATAAGGGGAGAAACCCCAAATAATCCCGATAGATAGATTAATAGATCTATCTAATCTAGAGATAGATAGATAGATAGATAGATAGACTCATCTTAAGGTGGTTTTCAGCAGGTTCCTGTTTAACAGGAACAAAACAATCATATAGAGATACCATAGTAAAACACAGTGAGATACATGTAAAAGAAGAGAAAAAAAGAGATAAAAAGAAATCAGTAATGTACAGTGATTGGTGGAGCCTGGCATTACAGGATTTAATGATTGCAGGTATAACTAATAAGACAGATGTATAAGAATTTTTGAAATGTTTGATGGATGAAGTTGTTCTAATGTGGTGTGGGATGTTATGATCTCTAGCCATTGTTTTACACCCTGGTGCATGTTTGGTGTTGGAAGGAATAATGTAAGGCTTGGTATGGGACAACCAGATTGGATCTAAAAGTAAAATGTCATGGCATGGGTGTTTATGTAGTTTTGAGTGGGTAAGTGCAGTACAATGGTGGATGACATCACAGAATGTAGCTACAAATTACTCTTGCAGAAGACATGTGTGGATTTGGAAAGGGTAATAGTTGATTATTAAAATTAAAGTTGATTAATAATAATTAAAAGAGAATGTTAATCATGTTTTGTATTTTTTTCCTTTCTGTCCTTAGATTTGTGAAGATTGGGTCTCCACTTGTACAGCTGTGAACATCCCCCTGTCAAAGACTGACCACCCTGTGTTGAGGTCATTCCTCAAAGAGAATGTGGTAAACGGGGGAGCCATTCCCAAGAGCCACCAGCTCCAAGACAAATACCTAGGGGATGTTTACCTGAAAGAAAAAGAAAGTCTCAAGACCAGACTGATGAAAAAACCTGTCGCAGTGATCTGTGACGAAACCCCTGATGTAGAGGGCTGATGCGTATTGAACATTCTAATTGCACCACTGGAGAAGGATGAGTCTGGAAGAATTCTGGCATACCTTGCAGACACAGTGTTCCTTGAGCAGTGTAACCACTCCACTGTATCTATGGCTGTTGTGAAGTGCCTGCAAGAGTACAGCATTGATAATGGGGATGTCAATGTGTTCAACACTGACAATGCAGCCTACATGAAGAAGGCCTACACTGCTGCACTGAAGTCCCTCTTCCCAAATTCCGTGCATGTGACATGCATGGCTCATATTATGAACCTCATAGGAAGTGCCTTTCGGAGACCATTTGACCAGTTGACTTCTTTCATGCTGAGCTTCTCCCAAATGTTTTTTCATGCTGGCTCACGCAAAAGAAGATACCTTCAATTCATGACTAAACATCTACCACAAGGAAAAAGGCAATAATGGCTCCAAATCCATGTGCAACACGATGGAACTCATGGTTCGCTGCTGTACAGTACCACTCAGAGCACTTTGCACTGTACAAGGAATTTATTGAGAAGGAAATTGATGTAAGTCTAGTGGCATTGTCTTAACTGAAATACAGAATTACAAATATACATTTCAAATTTACATTTCACTTCCAACAAAGACATACATACTAATACATATAGAAATGCACAAAATGATGAAGTCAAATAGTATGTGTTTTTGTGATTGCCTGAACATAATTTTGAATCATGTTGTCTTTTTCTATTCTAAGACCTGTGGAAAATCCATACCCCAGTCAGTGGAGAGACTGCATGAAATGCTCCAGGATCCAGATATGGCTCAAAGTCTACAGGTTCAGATCAGCATCTTGGCAGATAAGTGCAGAGTGATAATTGGACTTCTAGACATCTTTCAGAGCAGACGTCCTATAGTCACCAAAGCTATTGACTACATGGAGGATCTGCATATGAAGTTAGAGGCCAACAAAGAGCTCAGCTATGAAGGATACGCAGAATACTTTGAGGGCCTTGATTTATCTTTTGCGATCAAAATGCAGATCCTGAACAGAGTGGAACAAGCGTACATCAATGCAGAGGACAAAATGAGCAAGTACATGTCTGATGGACAACCTGCAATCAATTTCCTTAAAGAGGTCAGGGTCTTTGATCCTCGTCACATTGCATTCATGAGCGATAGTGTGTCCAGCTATGAATCCATCCCAGGCTTCAGTGATGTGCCTAATTATGAACTGGATGCCTACTTCAAACACCTCGGTCCAGCTGCAGTCCATGCTGCATCATGTGGAGTTGTGGATCTAGATGTGTTCTGGGATGGTCTTAGAGAGAGACTTCCCATACTCAGTGGCCTGGCCATAAGATACAAATCGGTCATTGTGAACTCAGCAGATGCTGAGAGGAGTAATAGCATCTACAAGTTGGTGTTGTCCAGCCGAAGGAGATCGGTCACAAATGGCAACCTCAAAGCCTTGGTCTTTCTCTACCATAACCAGAGGGTTGCCAGTGGAGCGTTTGAGGAGAAAGACTTTGAGGAGGTCTTTGATGAGTTATTTGATGAGGCCTAGGTGTTTTACCTTGTCATCTTTCTACTGTATGTTGTAATGTGATGTGGTGTTCTGACCTCAGGAATGCATTTGTTGTTTATTTGAAGACTGGTTTATGTTCAGTTCTCTATTGACTTAAGCTTAAGCATCAGATATTATATATTGCACTATGTTCAGTTCTGTATTGACTTAAGCATCAGATGTTAAATATTGCACTATGTTCAGTTCTGTATTGACTTAAGCATCAGATGTTAAATATTGCACTAAGCGTTTGAGGAGAAAGACTTAGAGGAGGTCTTTCATGAGCACTTTGACGAGGCCTAGGTGTTTTACCTTGTTGTCCTATGTTGTATCGTGATGTGGTGTTCTGACACCAGGAATATATTTTTTGTTTATTTGAAGTCTGGTTTAAGTTCAGTTCTGTTTACATGAAACTTCTATACTACATGCTGAGGTTATATTTTGTTTTCAGGAGAGACTGCCTTATAATAAGGAGGATGAAACATCTTTATAATGTTTTTTTAGAACTTAAAATCTGCTGTGAGTTTCTATGGATTTAGGAAATAAAAGTTGCATTTTTGAAATCCTAATAGTAATTTATTTTCGATGTTGGTAAGGTTGTTTTAGGACCATATCTGTGATCTCTGTGTCTTTGTATTATTCTTTGTCAGTAATAAGTCAGTATTCAAAATATTACTCAATTTTAATTACAAAAAGGGAAAATCGCAACTATTTATCGCAACTTTCACTTCCTCCCGCAACAAAATCGCAACAAAAACCTTAAAAGCACCGCAACTTTCATCGCAACTTTTTGGAAAAGCTCCCGCAAATTCAGGCATTTTAGCCCACAACAATCACAAAAAATGCCCGCGAAATCCTGGGGGGTCTGTAAAGTTGTCCTACTTCGCGGATTTCACATATTGCGGGTTATTTCTGGAATCTAACCCCTGCGATAAACGAGGGACCACTGTATATATTTCCGTCAAAAACCGTTGTCCGAAAAAATCCAGCAGCCTATTTTCCCTAATTCGCATGGTTCCCTTTTCTCTCGGACTTGTATCACTGCGCACGTAGCCTAGCCTATAGACTGTTCACTTGTAAACATCCGCCGTCGCCATACCGCATCTGCCGTAACCATCCACTTACAACTGAACAGGCTAATAGAGCTAACGTGGGCGGAGTGATACAAATCTAGAGAAAATATGTGAATGCGAATTAGGCTGCTGGATTTTTTTGGACAACTGTCTGTGACGGAAATACTGTATATATCACTTTGTGGACAAATGTTGTTTTGCGAAGAAAAACAAGCTTTATTTCCTGTCCCCGCGAACTTACCGGACCTACTTACGTGAGCTCCAGAACCCGAGCAGAACCGGGCTGAGACGAGACTGTCAGAGGTAAGCCAGTGTTACCGCACGACACTTTTAGAAGGAAATCCATACAGATTAACATTAAAAAAAAAACACTATCCCTTTAACATATCTATGAGTAATTACAGATGTCTTTAATCGCTCTTGATTAATTTCTTTACTATATATTTACAATACAATTACATTTACAATAAGGTTATTTGACACCGGCTTACCTCTGACAGTCTCAGCTGATGTCGGTTCGGCTCGCTTTCTGGAGCCCACGTAAGTAGGTCCGGTAACTTCCCTGGAACATGAAATAAAGCTTGATTTTCTTCTCAAAACAAAACATTTGTCCGAAAGGTGATATATTTGCGTCCCAAACAGTTGTCCATGAAACATCCAGCAGCGTAGATTGCGTTCGCTGGATTCGTATCACTGCGCGCTGTATCAGCCTGTTCACTTGTAAACTTCCCCTTACGGCGGACCGCATCTGCCATACACTTCCGCTAAAGGTTAACAGGTTAATACAGCTAATATGCGCGCAGAGATACGAGTCGAGAGACACAATACGCGACCGCAAACACAAATATATCACCTTTCGGACAAATGTTTTGCTTTGAGAAGAAAAACAAGCTTTATTTCATGTTCCAGGGAAGTTACCGGACCTACTTACGTGGGCTCCAGAAAGCGAGCCAAACCGGGATCAGCTGAGACTGTCAGAGGTAAGCCGGTGTCAACACACGTAACTTTTAGAAGGAAACCCATACAGATTAACATCAAGAAACCGCACTATCCCTTTAAGAAAAAAAAAAAAAGAATTATCAAGATTTCGGATTAGGGACATTGGTATGAAGAGGTTTTCAGTGTTATTTGTCATTGTTATTTTTTCTTTACTTTTGTTTTTGTTTTTTTGTGAGTGGACGGCAAACAACTTTTGTTTTTCACTGACCCCTTGTGGCTGGAGTGTTTTTGGACTAATAAATGTCTGCATAATGTGTGAGATATTGTAATTCTTACTGCTCATCTAGAGATTCTTTATATACAGCTCTGGAAAAAAAAATAAGAGATTGATTTTTCTGATTTTACTACTTATAGGTATGTGTTTGGACAAAAGGAACATTTTTGTTTGAGTCTATAAACTACTGACAACATTTCCCCCAAATTCCAAATAAAAATATTATAGTTTAGAGCATTTATTTGCAGAAAATGACAAATGGTCACAATAACAAAAAGATACATGTTTTCAGACCTCAAACAATGCAAAGAAACAAGATCAAATTCATTTTAAAACAACATAATACTAATGTTTACACTTTAGAAGAGTTCAGAAATCAATATTTGGTGGAATAACCCTTATTTTTAATCACAGTTTTCATGCGTCTTGGCGTCACTCACAGTCAAAATGCTTGTTTTTCTAAGTATTTTTGAGCTAAAAAAAAACAAACAAAAAAAACAGCTGTAATAAAAATAAACATAAGATAAAGCAGTTTAAAGGAATATTAAAGTTTTTTACAATCTGAACCTTATTTCGGTCATAAAACACATTGATTTACTCACCCATATCACTTTAGTAACATTTGGAGCAGTTCCGTAGATTTGGTAGGTTAGGATATCCAGGTAACGTGAGTGCTCAGGGCAGGTGATTGCAGTCACCAAATAACAGAAACTTTAGCATCTTTTCAAATCACAGAAGCTCACTGTTTCAGCGTAGAGTTTAGGTGGAGTCAAAAGCGGTCTGAAACCCGATATCCAGCTATATTTTCATTTGATGACGTCATCATAGAGGACAGTGCGCATGCGCAAATTTCCAGCTGTCAGATCTCGGTTACAGTCCGAAAGAAGCTAAGAAGATGACATCGCTTGAGAAAATGGTACAAACATGCATTTATCCCGGTTACGAAAAAAAAAGACATCTTGGACGAAGTTGAGCTTTCACAGGCTTCCTCGTCACAATCAGGAGCTACTTGCTTTGAGAATGGACCCAGACATGAAAGGCAAAGCTGTAAGACGTTTGGACCATGGTGTTTGCAGTACCCACTTCAGTCCGGACGATTTTTTACCAGCAAAGGAAAAGAAAGAAGCCCAGCGGATTCAACGTGGTTCTGAGAAGTAATGAGATACCGATGGCTGTTCTCTGGTGCGCTCCTCCTCAAACTGTCTCTGCTTACTTCTTTCTAATACCTCCTCATCCGTATACTCAGGCTCAAAACAATAGGGACGGCCATCATACTCAAATAACTCCTCTTCAGTCTCAAAGTCCGAATCTTCAGCCATGTCTCGCAACAGAAAAGTTCAGAGTGGTGTTTATCTGCGAATCAGCTGGGAAATGCGCACATGCCCGAGCCTTTCTGTGTGGAGTTTGCATGTTCTCCCCGTGTCTGGATGGGTTTCCTCCGGGCACTCCGGTTTCCCCCCATCAACTCAAAACATGCTCCAGGTAAAATCCTCCAGCTTAGGTCCTGACCAAGCCGAGCAATAAGATCATGGAGATGGGTCCCCGGGCGCCTGAAAGACAAGCTGCCCACTGCTCCTGAAGGATGGGTCAAATGCAGAGAAATAATTTCCCTACGGGGATGAATAAAAGTCTGTCTTCTTCTTCTTCGTCTTCTTCTTCTTCTGTGATTTGAAAAGTGCTAAAGTTTGTGTTATTTGTTGACTGCAACATCGTGCCCCGAGCACTCACGTTACCTGGATATCCTAACCTACCAAATCTACGTAACTGCTCCAAATGTCACTAAAGTGCTATGGGTGAGTAAATCAACGTGTTTTATTACCGAAATAAGGTTCAGATTGTAAAAAAGGTTAATATTCCTTTAATGTCATACTGTGTAACATTCCAGGCAGAGCAATGACGTATTCGTAGAAATGAGAAGGTGATGGACCCCCAAAACAAAAAAGTTGCAGAGACCTTTAACCACTTTAATATAGAATGCAAAAATACATGAATAAAACTGGAGTATTTCTGATAAGCCTATAGTAATAGTAGGAATCTAAATACTAATATTGTTTATTTTCTAATTTATTCTTAAAGTAATGCGTTTTCCATTTCCATTCAACCTTGACACAGTTAAAGTGGATCTGGTTTGATAAATGAGGCTATAACAGCCGTTTAAAGGGGCCATATCTCAGAGTGAGGGATGGAGGAGCTGCTGAGAAAGGACTCCCCCTACCCTCTACAAACTCCCCTCTTCTTTCTCCAGTTCTCTTCTTCTCCCTTCTTTCTTCTCGATCTCTTTCTCTACTGCCTCCTCCTGCCCCTCCCTGCCTTCTTCTCTTGCCTCTGTTTTCCTCTCTCCCTCTCCATCCACTCCTCTCCCGTCCTTTCCTCCTCTTATCTCCCGTCTACTTCCTCAGCTTTACCCCTTCTCTCCTCCACCTCCCTCTCCTTCCTCTCCCTCCTTTCCTGTGCCTCCTCTCGTACTTGCTCTTCCTCCTCCACCACATCCTCTACTGACAGCTCCTCCACCTCTCCTCTCCCTCCTGTCTATTTCTTCTCCTCTCTTGTTCTTTCTCTCTCGCTCCTACACCTGTACCTGCTCCGATCTCATCTCCCCCACCTCTCCTCTCTCTCCTCCACTTGCTTCTTTTCCCCTCTTTCTCATCTCCCTCCCTCTCCTCTCCATCCTCCACCCTTTTCTTCTCTCCTGCCCCGTCTCTTCTTCCTCCACTCCCTCCATTCCTCTTACTCCACTCCTTCTGCTCCTCCTGTCCTGTCCTTTCTTTTCTCTTTTTCCCTTTTCTACCTCTCCCTTCCTCTCTCCTCCACCTGTACCTGCTCCCATCTCCTCTCCCTCCTTCTCCTTGTCCTCCTCGTTCTTCTCCTCCACTTATCCCTGCTTCCATTTCATCTCCTTCTTATCTCCCCTTCCTCTCTGTCCCTCTTTCTCATCGGCTTCCTCTCCTCTACTTCTCCTCCTCTCCCTCTCTTTATAAATGTCCTTGCTCCCCTCTCCTCTCCCTCCTGTCTATTTCTTCTCCTCCTCTCTTGTTCTTCCTCTCCCGCTCCTACACCTATCTCGTCTCCCCCACCTCTCCTCTACCCTTTTCTTCTTCCTCCACTTGCTTCTTTTCCCCTCTTTCTCCACTCCCTCCCTCTCCCCCACACCTCCTCCAACCGTCGCATCTCATCTCCCTCCCTCCCTCTCCTCTTCTCCTCCTCCTCTACATCCTCCACCCTTTTCTTCTCTCCTGCCCCATCTCTTCTTACTCCGCTCCTTCTGCTCCTACTTTCCTGTCCTTTCTTTTCTCTTTCTCCCTTTTCTACCTCTCCCCTTCCTCTCTCCTCCACCTGTACCTCCTTCTCCTCCTCCTCGTTCTTCTCCTCCACTTATCCCTGCTTCCATTTCATCTCCCTCCTCTCTGCCCCTCTTTCTCCTCCTCTTCCTCCTGTTCCTCCCTCTATAACTGTCCTCGCTCCCATCTCTTTTCCTTCTCTCCCTCTTCCCCTCCTCTCCTCCACCTATCCCTGCTTCCTTTTCATCTCCCTCTTATCTCCCCCTCCTCTCTGTCCCTCTTTCTCCTCCTCCTCCTCCTCCTCCCTCTACAACTGTCCTTGCTCCCACCTCCTTTCCCCCTCTCCTTCTTCCCCCTCTCCCTCTATAACAGTCCTTGCTCCCACCTCCTTTCCTCCTCTGCCTCTTCTCCCCCTTCCCTCTCTCCTTTGTTATCGTCTCGGGGCAGAGCGGGTAAATGAAACGCCGAGGCCCGAGGGAACAGCAGACGGTGGCAGTTTATTGGCAGGGAACCACAGTGGTACGTTCAGGGCCTGTAGAAAATGTGGGTTAAAGAGATAGTG
>JAVJIX010000125.1:0-40000 GCA_036785185.1 Paratrypauchen microcephalus
TGCCAAAGAGTCGAGTGCACGTAATGGATATACAGAAATTCATTAAGAAAACGTAGAATATTTTATAGTAGAGCGGCAAGGTTAATTGCAGTAGAAAATAATTGGAATTTGATTAGAGATAATTATATCGAATCAGAAAGGCTGCACGTACTTAGGTCCTATAATGTCCTCTATACTACCCCACGCACAACGGGCTCTTATTCTGTATAAAACCTACTAACCCTGTAGTTTAGATCTCTACAAACACGTTCCGAAATGCATGGGATTCTGGAATTAAACGTTGAGCCTTTATTGAATTTAAATGGTCCATATTACACTATTTTCTGAACTACAGCCCTGGAAAAATATAAGAGACCACTGCATTTTTTTTCTGAAATCAGCATCTCTACATGTATTACAGCCATTCCATTCCAGCGTCTGTTGAATTCCAACACAAACACAAAGCTGAGCTACTTCAGTTCTTGCATCAGGAGTGGGATAAAGTCACCCAAGAACAATGTGAAAGACTTGTGGAGAGCATGCCAAGACGCATGAAAGCTGTGATTAAAAATAAGGGTTATTGCACCAAATATTGATTTCTGAACTCTTCTTAAGTGTAAACATTAGTATTATGTTGTTTTAAAATGAATTTGATCTGGTTTCTTTGCATTGTTTGAGCATTTGTCATTTTCTGCAAATAAATGCTCTCAACCAGGGGTGTCAAACATGCGGCCCAGGGGCCAGATTCGGCTATCCAAAACCTTTAATCTGGCCCTCGGCTGATTTTCTATTAAAATATTTAAATTATATTTAAATTTTCTATTACATTTTTGGTAATTTTTTGCGTCTCTTTTCTGCAGTTTAGCATAGCAGCGTCCCCAGTGCCTCTGTGCGTGGCCCCTCCCACCAGAGCAGCACAAATGAAGCCTCGCCTCTTTCCAAACGCTCTTAAAGGTCCCATGGCATGAAATTTTCACTTTCTGACGTTTTTGAACGTTAATGTGAGCTCCCCTACCCTGTTTACCCCCCCCCCGCGCCATGGCTAAAAGTTGCGAAATGTCTAAACTGAGCATTTGCGGTCCTTTTCTGCGTTACACAAAACCAGTGTTCAAACGGGCGAGTTCGGACAAGGCACCTTTTTGACGTCAGATCGGCAAATGCAGCTCCAGCCCCTCCCTCTGTCTCCGCTCAGCGTCCCTGTATATCCCGCCCATAGAGTTTGGACTGTGAATGCGCTACAATGCGAAATGCGTTTTTTTATTTGCCTGGAGGCACGTCCGAGTGTTTCTAGGATCGCAAGTCCCTTACCCGACCCTCTGGACCTCTGAAATACCAGTGGTTTAATTTTATTTTCTGTGTAAATATGCTTTTTTTCATTGCAAAGTCTCCCATCTGTCTTCCTGTGTTAAACACAGAAGCGAGCAGACAGCGGAGCAGAGCTGCGTTCTGCAGCGGGGGAACCCTCCCCCCCCCCCCCCCCGCTCCTTAGCCAATCTCTCTGTCCTTCTCATTTGCACTGAAGCAGCAACACTCAGAATAAAGCATTTTAGACACATATCTAGCCTCATGAAGACTGTCAGTCATATCTCATGCAGTGAGTGTTGATTTTGAAGAAGGATTCATTTACAGTATTAGGGAACCATTAAGGAGCCATATAAAAGCATCAAGAAGTACCATGTCATGGGATCTTTAAAGGACCATCGTTTTGACTGTTGACCGTGACACCCTCATCAGCAAAATGTCAAAAAAGAGAAAAGTGGACGCTGAGTGCAGGATTTTCCAAGAAAAATTGACTAATTCCTATTTGTTCACGGAGGTGAATGGGAAACCTGTATGCTTGTGTTGAAACTGCATTTTTCTTAAAGTTTCAGGTTTTCTTAAAGTTTCAGGTTGTTCATAATATGCGTTGTTCATAATAAACGTTTCGCCGCTCATCCGAGAGGCTTCGTCAGCTCTGACGAAGCCTCTCGGATGAGCGGCGAAACGTTTTCATCCAAACAAACTTTGTCCAGTTGACAAACTGAACTTCTCCTTTTATCGTTGTTCATAATATTATAATATTTTGTAAAAGAAAGAGTTCATCAAATAAAAAAAACGTCTTTAATAGATTTGTGTTTCTCTGCAAAAATATTTGGATGTATTGCTATTTTTGGGGTATATTTGCCATGAGTTTTCTGATCCGGCCCCTTTGGGATCAAAGTGGGTTGGATACGGCCCCCGGACCAAAATGAGTTTGACACCCCTAAATGATTGATCTAAATGATAATATTTTTATTTGGAATTTGGGGGAAATATAGTAGTTTATAGACTTAAACAAAAATGTTCCATTTGCCCAAACACATACCTATAAGTAGTAAAATCAGAAAAACTGATCATTTTGCAGTGGTCTCTTATTTTTTCCAGAGCTGTATGTTATAATGTTTCCTCATCACAAACAGACCTGGAGTTGGGTTTTGTTCTGTTTCATTCACACGTTTAACACAAACCCTGCATATTTACACTGAGTTTTTCTCCCAGACTGAAAAAAACACCTTTTGATATCATGCGGTAATACAGGAAGTGCCCACTGTGTTTTTAAACTCCACACACTACTACTACAATCACTTGGATCATTTCAGCCCTGGATTTTTCAATTTCTTCTAAAACAAAAAGCAAAAAGGAGCTGTTAACTTGAAAACTACCGCTTCATGACATCACAAATTGGAACAGAGCATTTTGAGCTTTGGAGATAAAGGATTTCATGTGTGAATAAAACAAAACACCACTCCAGGTATGTAAATTTTCCATAATATAATTAAATGAAGTCCATATTCACAGATTATGTTGGTGAAATGTGATTCTGTCCTCAGTACGGGGCTGACTGGGGAATCAGATCAGTATCAATAATCAATATCCAATCCATTAAAGAAGACCTGGGGTTTTTTAGAGCTTTTAACTGTATTATAGCTGTTTCCCCTTCTCATTTGTTGTATTTAATAATAATCTTTATTCTCCTGTATTCACCACCACCAGTACACAGCCACTTCTCTGGACTTATTTTCTTAATCGGTGATACATGTCGGATTCAGCCGCGTTGCGTTGTCCTTTTCGTGCAAATTAAAATATGACATGATCCTCAGCTATCCATCAGAGGTGTTGATTCTTTGTTGTGATGTTTAGTGGACTTGTTTCTTTTATTACGTCATTTTAGATCAATACTGTGATTTAAAGATCCCATGACATGGTACTTCTTGATGCTTTTATATGGCTCCTTAATGGTTCCCTAATACTGTAAATGAATCCTTCTTCAAAATCAACACTCAGTGCATGAGAAACAGAGATAAGATGAGAAAGAGTAATTTGTCTCTGTCTGAACACTCCATAATGGGCGTTGTTGCTTGAATGCAAATGAGGAGAAAAGAGATGGCCTATAGTAGAGGGTGGGGGCGTGGCCAAACGCTCCGCTCTCGCTCTGAGCCCTCAGCTGATCCATTTCCGTGTTTTTGCACGGGGGGAGAGATTTGAAGCGTTCCATTGAAAAATAAACACATTTCCACAGAAAATAAAATTAAACCACTGCTGTTCAAAGGTCCAGAGGCTCAGATAAAGGACTTCCGAGCCTAGAAACACTCGGACGTGCCTCCAGGCAAATAAAAAAAACGCATTTCGCATTGCCTAGTGCATTCGCAGTCCAAACTCTCTGGGCGTGATTTACAGAGACGCTGAGTACAGACAGACGGGGGGTGGAACTGCATTTGCATTTCTTTTTTCGATCTGACGTCAATCAGGTGCCTTGTTCAAAATCGCCCGTTTGAGCTCCGATTTTTTGTAACGCAGAAAAGGATCACAAATGCTCAGTTTAGACATTTTGCAACTTTTAACCATGGGGGGGGGGCTAAACAGGGTAGGGGAGCTCACATTAACGTTCAAAAACCTCAGAAAGTGAAAATTTCATGCCATGGGACCTTTAAATTGTCCAAATGATAACATAATGATTCAGGGGTGTCGCAGATTATAACTATACAGCAGACTTAAATTTTCTTACCCTAACCCTATACCTTACCCTATTTTGGCCAAGGGACGTCACCTGCTTTTCATTTGAATGCCATACTATGGAATATTCAAGAGTAAGTAGTAACATTTCCACATTTCTGTCTAACAAAAAATTTAAAATGATAAAAGGAGAGAGAAGAACATCATCCCCACCGTCAAGCATGGAGGTGGAAACGCTATATTTTGGGGGTGTTTTTCTGCCAAGGTCACAGGACAACTTCACCGCATCAACGGGAGGATGGACGCAGTCATGTACCGTTAAAATCCTGAGCGACAACCTCCTTCCCTCTGCCAGGAAACTGAAAATGGGTAGTGGATGGGTCTTCCAACACAACAATACACAACAATGACCCAAAACATACAGCCAAGGCAACAAAGTGGGTGAAGAAGAAGCACATTAAGGTCAAGGAGTGGCCCTGCCAGTCTCCGAACCTTAACCCTATAAAAATGATTTAGAGATCATCTGCAAAGAAAAAGAGTGGACCATAATTCCTTCTGATATGTGCGCAAACCTGGTCATCAACTACAAGAAATGTCTGACCTCTGTGCTGCAAACACAGAGGTCAAAGTATAAGACTGCGTCCCATTACTTTGTCTTACCCCTACCCCTTTATCTACGTCTTTGTCTTGCCCCTCGATATCGAGCTGAGAGGGCTCGGGGTACGAATGTTCCCCTAAGAAATGGGACACCACTCGATTACCGTTTGCGTCATCATCCCTTGCCTCTACCTGAGCTGCTACGTCTACAGAGGCGACAAAAATTGACGCAAACAAACGTAAACAAATGTCAAGGATTATCGGGTACCTCAGCTCGACAAAAAAACTAGCTTGTTTATACATGAAAGTTCGATGAAAACGATAACGTCGGCTAAACAGACATCACTACAATTAAAACCGCAACAACAGTTCACTAAAAATAACGTAGAACATAAGTGTCATAATTGTAAACCTGCTAAACTGTTAATCGATAATTACAACTGCTGAAAATACATTTATGAGACTCCTTGGCTGGTCGATGTGACGCTGCCATCCTGATCCCAAAACCTGCCTGAGCTTGTAGGCGTACCCCTTCGTTTCAAGTCTGGTCGAGAGCTTACGTCGTTTCAAGGGGTATGTAGCCCTCGGTCGAAAATTAGCCCTTGATCAAAATTAGAATCGGGACACCGCTTGCCCTCACATGAATGCACAAAACCAACGGGTAGGGGTAAGACAGAGGAATGGGACACAGCCTTAGTTTTTTTGTTGTTGACTAGAGCGTTCAAAAACGTATTTCACTCAATAAAATGCAAACCAGTTTATATATTTTCTGGATTTTCTTTTTGATATTCTATCTCTCAATGTTCAAATAAACCTACCATTAAAATGATACAGTTTATTTCTTTATCAATGGGCACACCTACACATGTTTTAATGGAGATGCTGTTCTAAAAGGTAGTGAAAAAAGTCAAAATAACGTAGATGAACTGCGCGTAAATATAAAGCAGACATGTTTAGTGAGATCTTGGTCTTACCTGAGTTCTGCACTTCGTTCAGATAGCTGTCGTCTGTCACCACCTGCACACAAACACACAGACGTTAAATATTAAAGAAGAGTTCACAGTAGGCCTGGGTATTATTAAAGGTCCCATGACATGGTACTTCTTGAAGCTTTTATATGGCTCCTTAATGGTTCCCTAATACTGTAAATGAATCCTTCTTCAAAATCAACACTCAGTGCATGAGAAAGAGAGATAAGATGAGAAAGAGTCATAAATGTCACTCCGGAACAGTCCATTATGGGCGTTGTTGCTTGAATGCAAATGAGGAGGACAGAGATGGCCTATAGTAATGGGTGGGGGCGTGGCCAAACTCTCCACTCTTTCCTTTTCAGCTGTGCCCTGTGCGCTCTGTGACCCACTTCCGTGTTTTTGCGTGGAGGGAGAGATGAGAAGCGTTCCATTGAAAAATAAACACATTTCCACCTAAAATAAAATTAAACCACTGCTGTTTCAGATATCCATAGGCTCAGATAAAGGACTTCCGAGCGTAGAAACACTCGCAAGTTCCTCCAGGCAAATAAAAAAACGCATTTCGCATTGCGTAGCTCCTCCGCAGTCCAAACTCTCTGGGCGTGATTTACAGAGACGCTGAGTACAGACAGACGGGGGTGGAACTGCATTTGCATTTCTTTTTTCGAGCTGACGTCAATAAGTTTCCTTGTTCAAAATCGCCCGTTTGAGCTCTGAGTTTTTCTAACGCAGAAAAGGATCGCAAATGCTCAGTTTAGACATTTCGCAACTTTTAACCATGGGGGGGGGGGGGGGGGTGGGGGTGGGGGTGGGGGGGGAGCTCACATTAACGTTCAAAAACTTCAGAAAGTGAAAATTTCATGCCATGGGACCTTTAAGAAGTTGCTGATACGATACATATCTCGATACATAGGCCATGATACGATAGGGATGTAACAATATCCGAAGCTCTTGGTACGGCATTTATTATATTTTGTGGGGCTAACAAAACTGTGAATATGATACTTTTTCCTTTTAAAATGCCTTGACGAGACTTTGGTTCTGTCATAATCCAAAGAATCGAGATTTAAAAGTGCTTATAACAGTTATTTCTACTTGTAATCTGCACTGAAACGGAGCAAAGGGTCATGGTCTACGTCATTCCCTCTGTCATTCCCTATTGCTGCACTATAACTATTCTTTTAAGCAGAGAGATTTGTATTTCGAGATATTCTGATCGTCTGCGATGTTATTTTGAGACTTTTGACAGTACGATATCACAATATTTCAGTTATTATTACATCCCCACGATATGATACGTTTTTTCAATACAGTGCACATTCATTTCAATAAAACAGAGAATATGGTTCAGCAAAAACAAAGGCGAAATTATGGCTGTAATTCTAAAGGGTCATTCCAGAATTGGAGGACATTTTACGTCCCACCCATCAAATATGAAATAATTCACATTCAAAATACTAAAACATAGTTTCTGAGGGAATTTACTTGTCCTGAGACCAAATCTAAAAAAAACTAAGAGAAAAGAATGCTTCAAAATAGTTTTTAAAATAGCAAATAAGTCTGGAGTACCCCCAAAATGCCATTTTCCTCTTGTCCCACCCCTCTAATGGCCAAATTGAATCTCAAATAAACCTCAAATCTCAAATAATCTCAATAATCTCAAATAAATTTCTTGTTTTTTGTATAATTTCTTTCTTGTAACTCTGGGAACATTTGTTTTAATAGACATAATATTTCAAATGATAATTATTATTCATGGAACATGTGTCCCACAACCTGCACACAACCCTGTTACCAGAACATTTTTAGCCTGGTAGAAGAAGAAGAAAGCAGAACCACATGATCCCCTGGACTTGACATCATCAAACAGTTTTCCAAAAGAATGGGGAGAGCAAACATTTGTCTTCTCTTCTATTTTTCATATTTTTATAAAATAGTTCATAGTCTCATTCTACCTCATTCAACCCTGTTATGCAAATTATCAGAATAAGACAATTATTATTTCTTTCCTTTACTTATTTGCAGTAAGTTTTTTCCTCTTGATTAGCAGTAACAGCTAAACAGCTTCTACTCCTGAGACTTTAGTGCGGATTTGCAACCCTGTTACCTGCAACCCTGTTACTGTGATTAGAGTAAATAAATAAATAAACCATATAAATCATGTAATAAAAATTTTACCATTGACCGTAAGCTGAGCTAATCAAGCATTTGATAGTTTATTACCTATTATTGATGAATATGTAGCAGAAAATTAGAAAAGTGAAGGTTTATTTTTCAAGAATTTTAAAGCCAAAATGTCCTCCAATTCTGGAATGACCCTAAAAGTCTTTATTAACCTCCTGGAACACGAAGAAAAGAAAAAAAGTATTTCAATTTTTTTATTTATTTTTTGAGATTTTCGATTTGGAGGTACATGAACACCTTAGCATTTAAATTTTGTTAATTTTATTTTTATTCATAATGTTGTAACATGTCCTCTGTAATGGACTGTAACAGTGTTAATTACATGTGAAGTTAACAACCTAACAAAAACATTTTTTCTTTTTTGATGACCAACAAGCTTCTACAGTCGCGTCAACAACTTTTTAGACTCCCTTTTAATTTCTTATTTATTTATTCATTTTTTAAAAAATCATAGTGCAGCCACAAACTAGAGTCTATCTCAAAACACTTAAAAGTTAGACGGGTTAACTCAATGTCGACTATAAAGGACACAAATGAATGGGCCGGGTCTCAGGAGGTTAAACTGTACAGTATTTCAAACTGTTTCGATATAGTTCAGGAAAAACAGGTGATCTCAAGGCTGTAATACTAAAAGTCTTTATTTTTTCCAAATATATTTTATTTTATTTTTCCATTTCAAACAAGAGAAGAAACATCCACTTCCAGATTAAAACCAAACCTTAAAATAAAAACACAAATAACAGCAAAACAGAACAAATCAGCCTCTCTCCATGTACAAAACTGTCCTCATCACGTTAGGCATTTTCTGCAGGGGATTTACAAGTCAACAAGGCCGTCGTCTATGTTTTGGTCTTTTACAAATTTTATGAACGGACCCCAAATCTTTTCAAATATATTTTATTTTGCTGTTTGTATATACGTTATTCTCTCCAGTGGCAAGCTAGACGACATTTGCTTTAACCATTGGGAGGCACTTGGTCCATTAACACTTTTCCAGGTAAGAGCGATGCATCTCTTAGCTATTAAGGCGCTGATATTAATAAAGGTACTCTCATTTTTACTGAGATTATGTTTCTTTGGGTAAAGAGCCAATAAAAATAGGTTCCAGAATGATCTTTTTTGAAATGATTTTCTCTGTATTATTCTTTATTTCTATCCAAAATGATTTTACTTGGTTGCATTCCCACATACAATGTATTAATGTCCCTTTTAAGCCGCACTTTGTACATACAGTATGTCTGGAATATTTTTGTTGTACAGTGGTACCTCACCTTACGAATGACCCAACAAACGAAAATTTCAAGTTACGAAATGCCTTCACTGTAAATTTTGGTCTCTAGATACAAAAGAAAATTCAAGTTACGAAATGCAAAATCTCAAAAATTCAAATAATGCGCGCTCAGCCACACACATTATACGCTTTTCTCAGACTGGATTAAAACTTTTCTCACATTTCTCTCTCGTTTAAACACTCAAACTTTCATAGATTTTCAACAAAATTATTAATAGTGAAGTGTGGGGGGAAGGGGGAGGGGGGAGAAGACTGCGCTCTGACACGTGTGTGATAGCGCAGCATGACCCGGCGCGGGGCTGCCAGCAGGTCTAGACCTGGACTAAACCAGGACTAAACCAGGACTAAACCTGGACTAAACCTGGACTAAACCAGGACTAGACCAGGAATAAACCAGGACTAAACCAGGTGGATTAAAGCGCCGCGCGCGGGTCTATTTCCTGGTTTTGTTTCGAGTCACAGCTGAGGCGAGCAGCGAGGACTCCCCACGGGACGGCACGCAGTCTGAGCGCATGAGTGAGACCCACGAACGCATGCAAGAGCCGCGGTGGTCTAGACCAGGTCTAGAGCAGGTCTAGACCACCGCGGCTCTTGCATGCGTTCGTGGGTCTCGCTCATGTGCTCAGACTGCGTGCCGTCCCAAGGGGAGTCCTCGCTGCTCGCCTCAGCTGTGACTCGAAACGAAACCAGGAAATAGACCCGCGCGCGGCGCTTTAATCCACCTGGTCTAGTCCTGGTCTAGACCTGCTGTCAGCTCCGCGCCAGGTCATGCTGCGCTATCACACACGTGTCAGAGCGCAGTTTTCTCCCCCCTCCCCCTTCCGCCCACACTTCACTATTAATACATTTTGTTGAAAATCTATGAAAGTTTGAGTGTTTAAACGAGAGACAAATGTGAGAAAAGTTTAAATCCAGTCTGAGAAACCAATCAGGACGCAGAACACAATGTTACACTATAAAAAAAGTTACACTATAAAAAAAAAAACTTGGATCGGGGCCTTGGAACGAATCAGGCCTTTTCCATTGAAATAGCTACTCAACTTACGAATTTTTCACGTTACGAAACCACTTCTGGAACTAATTAATTTCGTAAGGTGAGGTACCACTGTATTTATTTAATTTTACAGGTGTTATGTATATTCGCATTAGCCATTTGTAGTGTAATATCCTTAAACGGCTATTGATAGTCAGTTTTTTTTTACTTCTTCCCATTCCTGTTCATTAATTTTTATGTTTAAATCCTCATTCCAGGACATTAATTTTCTTTTTGAGTTTTCAGCTGAATTTGACTGCAATAGATTATAAAATTCTGAAATTATGCTCTTTCCTATTTTATTTTTTAACAATATTTTTTTCCAGCTGGGTAAGTGGAATCTTTTCTAGGTTTATTTGGTGTTTTCTCACAAAACGTCTTAGTTGTAAGCATTTAAAGTGGTGTTTTTGTCTAAATCAAACCTTTCTTTGAGGTCTTTATTAAACCACACCAAACCAAACCACAGCTGATATGAAAAACAAACATTTTACTCAATCAGAACTGTGAAAATGTATCCCATAAACCAGTTTCCTTTCTCCAAACAACACAATTGCAGCTCTTTCACAAGATAATTTAGTAAAATATAGCAAAAAAACCCCACTCTTGACAATATATCGATACGGCAGCCCACAATATGGATTCTGTATCACCAAATTAAACAATATATCGATATTTTAATACTTTTGTACACCCCTAGTTCACAGCATTTCGTATCAGATACTGTTCCCTCGACCAAACACCCAAAATGAAGTTCTGTGTTTTTAGTGTTGCTCTGGGAAGACAATGGCCCTTTATAGACTGAAGGATCAGCTCTAAAACTCATAACATTGTGAATTAATTAAGTTTTATGTCAGCCAAACCCGCAGCAAAAAACATACAGAGAATTTTAATATTAGTGCTGTTCAGTCTGTGAGACTAGCACTAGGTCCACAACTAGAGGGGACTGTGACGTTCAGTTCTGGAAGTGCAAAATGCCCAAAATGTGCTCTCTGTCAAGGGCTGCACGAGCTGGAACACACTACCAACAGCATCAGGGACAGCGCCACGTCTGCTTCTTTTAAGAAACAACTCAAGGAATGGCTAATTGGTAATCAAAGTTGTGACCACTAGAGAGTTATAAGCACTTTAACACTGGACTACATCATGTAACTAAGCACTTTACTACCAAACTACCTCATGTAACTGACGGTAGTTTATTATTAGAATTACTTCATGTAACTAAAGCACTTTACTACTACCTCATGTAACTAAAAAACTACCTTATCTAGCTAAAAGTACTTTACTACTAAAACTACCTCGTTTTGTATTAGATCTATTAACTCAAACTCCTTGTAAAACTGTTGTGTCCTGCTTTGATTCTGTCACTGCTTCTGTTTTCATGTTTTCATTGTTGGTCTTTACATGTTTTGTACCTTGTGTTTTATCGACTTTCGCCCCTGTTCTGTGGGACTACAGATGGAAACTAGCCTTGAGCTAAATCTGGTGGATTTACAGCACTAGCTATTCATTAATACATGCTGTCCCATTTAAATAAATAAACTTAAAACTTAAAATCACATTTTAATCTCGTGAGAGAGAGAGAGAGAACCCACTTTGTGATTGAGTTTGTCAGTTCTGTGGTCGCTTTGCTCAATCGTTTCCCAAATTTTGTGAGCGTGGTTTGTTGGTTTGGTGGTTTGGTGGTTTGGTGGTTTGTTGGTTTGTTGGTTTGGTGGTTTGGTGGTTTGGTGGTTTGTTGGTTTGTTGGATTGGTGGTTTGTTGGTTTGTTGGTTTGGTAGTTTGTTGGATTGTTGGTTTGGTGGTTTGTTGGTTTGGTGGTTTGTTTGGTTTGGTGGTTTGTTGGTTTGGTAGTTTGTTGGTTTGTTGGTTTGTTGGTTTGGTAGTTTGTTGGTTTTTTGGATTGGTAGTTTGTTGGTTTGGTGGTTTGTTGGTTTGTTGGTTTGGTAGTTTGTTGGTTTTTGGATTGGTAGTTTGTTGGTTTGTTGGTTTGGTGGTTTGGTGGATTGTTGGTTTGTTGGATTGTTGGTTTGTTGGTTTGGTGGTTTGTTGGTTTGTTGGATTGGTGGTTTGTTGGTTTGTTGGATTGTTGGATTGGTGGTTTGGTGGATTGTTGGTTTGTTGGTTTGTTGGATTGGTGGTTTGTTAGTTTGTTGGATTGTTGGATTGGTAGTTTGTTGGATTGGTAGTTTGTTGGTTTGGTGGTTTGTTGGATTGGTAGTTTGTTGGTTTGGTGGTTTGTTGGTTTGTTGGTTTGTTGGATTGGTAGTTTGTTGGTTTGGTGGTTTGTTGGTTTGTTGGATTGGTAGTTTGTTGGTTTGGTGGATAATTTGCAGTGTAACTAATTCATCTAATTAACGCGTTAAACTGGCAGCCCTAATTACGGTATTTTCTGAAATCCAGTATGTTATGTTGTTTCCTCATCACAAACATACCTGGAGTTGTGTTTTGTTTCATTCACACATGTTTAACACACAAATCCTGCATATTTAGGCTGTTCTTCTTTCAAACAGAAAACACTCTTGTGATGTCATGTGGTAATACAGGAAGTGCTCCACTGTGTTTTTAAACTCCAGACACGTTCATTAGAATAATTTTAACGATTTCAGCCCTGGAATTGCCAATCTTTATTTACGTAAAGGTAAAAGAGAGTTGTTAACTTGAAAACTACTGCTTCAAGGTAGAACAGAGCATTTTGAGCTTTGGAGATGTAGACAGACTAATAATAAAGGATTACTCAAACATGTGTGATTGAAATAAAACACAACTCCCGGTCTGTTTTTGATAAGGTAATAACATTATAATGAACGTCTACTTCTGCCTATTTTGTCTGTGAAAAACGAACAAAGAGAAAACCCTGATTGCGCTGGTGGACAGGAAAGACGCCTGTGCTTTCAACAAAAGCTTGATTTTACTGCTCACTCTGCTGTTGTGCTCTTCGGCCAATCGGCTTTAAGTATTTGTCTGAAAGTCCTGCCTCTTACCGATTGCTTTCAGAGAGAGAGATCCCAGATGGATAATGTGTAGAACTGGACTCCAGAGCAACATCAATATTGGGAAAGCTAAAGTGCCAAATGGCCCTCACTATAATTGTTAAGGGCTACTGGAGATAATAAAACTCAATTTCGATACTAAGGCTGCACCCCATTACTCTGTCTTACCCCTACCCCTTTATCTACGGCTTTGTCTTGCCCCTCGATACCAAACTGAGAGGGCTACGAATGTTCTCCTAAGACAGAGTTTTTCAACCTTCAGGTCGCGACCCCACGTGGGGTCGCTTGAAATGTACGGAGCAGTGCAGTCACAATAACTAGTGATGGGCAAATGAGACGGAGCTCCGGAGCACGTCTCGTTCTTTCTGAAACTGTCTCGCAGCATCCCCTCACGTGACCAAAGTGTCGAAGTGTCGGTCCCTCCCCCCGCTGCTTCGCTCTGCATTACAATCGCTTCAGTGTATCGATGCGTTTCATTGGTTCAGCGAATGTTCCGCTCTGCGATTGGTTCAGAGTGCTTCAGAGTGTTCAACGCGCTTCCTTGGTTTGACAAGCGCTAAACTGCTACAATATAAAAGATGCACCAATATTTCTAAAAAATGTCGTGTAGTGAGGAGTATTGTGTGACGTTAGTGGTGATTTTGGTGACTTCTGGCGACTTTCTGGCATTTGTTTCATTTTCGATGGCATCTACAAGTGGAAAAAAGTGATCCATTCCCATCCAAATCATGGGTTGTGTTGGTTTGCAGTGGTTAAATTTGTCCACTAGAGGTCAGTGTTTCTCCGAGGCCTCAGACACTTCGAACCATTTGACACAATATTGCGACTGAGGCTGAGACTGAAACATGATCAAAAAAAAAAGTGTATGGGGTCGCCAGAAATGTGTGATGTCAAAATGGGGTCATAGGCCAAAAAAGGTTGGGAACCACTGCCCTAAGAAATGGGACGCCACTCGATTACCGTTTACGTTATCATCCCTTGCCTCGACCTGGCTGCTACGTCTACAGAGACGACAACAATTGACGCAAACAAACATGAACAAATGTCAAGTATTATGGGGTACCTCAGCTCGACAAAAAATCTAGCTTGTTTAGACATGAAAGTTCGATGAAAACGATAACGTCGGTTAAACAGACATCACTACAATTAAAACCGCAACAACAGTTCACTAAAAGTAACATAGAACATAAGCGTCATAATTGTAAACCTGCTAAACTGTTAATCGATAATTACAACTGCTGAAAATACATTTATGAGGCTCCTTGGCTGGTCGATGTGACGCTGCCATCCTGATCCCAAAACCTGCCTGAGCTTGTAAGCGTACCCCTTCGTTCCAAGTCTGGTCGAGAGTTTACTTCGTTTCAAGGGGTATGTAGCCCTCGGTCGTTGATCAAAATTAGAATCAGGACGCCCCTTGCCCTCACATGAAACGCGCAAAACCAAGAGGAAGGGGTAAGACGAAGGGGTAAGACAGAGAAATGGGACGCAGCCTTAATCTATTCAGGAAAGGTTTTGTGCACAGAGCTCTGCTTCGTGTTTCCTACCCTGCTTCTGTGGTGATTTTTGCGTTGGTTCAGGATTAAGGAACTGTTCCAAAACGCTGACTCATTCAAGAACGTCACATCACTACAATAGTTGTCGCTTCATTTTTCACCTTCTCGTTGATGCAGATATTGCTACATGCCCACTCTAATTCCAAAACATAATATATTTCCCAGTCTCATAGCATCACACGGTCTTCCTCATCTGTAGATCTGTCTCTGCACCTGCTCCTCTGTGTGTGTGTGTGTTTACATAGGACTGGGCTCAGCTGTGAAGGCGTCCTATTAGATTAGCGCGTTAATGTAACCCTGTTATGGTCCGAACGCACAAATCGTCGCACATGTTTGATTTCAGAGGTTACCTGTTCATAATGTAATGTCATCAGAGAAGAAGCAACAGTTTGTGAAGAGGAAGGATTCGTATTTTTAGCATTATTGAGCATTTAAAGGTCCTATATTACACTGAAATGACTCCTGTGAGCTTTAAGCCATGTTATAACACTGTTACCTCATCAAAAACACACCTGGAGTTGTGTTTTGATTAGTGCTGTCAGGCTATTTAAAAAAATTATCTAATTAATTACAGGATTTGTAATTAATTAATCTAATTAATCGCATTTTAAGAGCATGAGAGAGAGAGAGAGATTGTGAGTGAATGAGCAAACCCACTTTGCGAGTGAGTTTGTCAGTTTTCAAGTGTTCGCTTTGCTCAGTCATTTCTCAAATTCTGCGAGCGTGGTTTGGTGGTTTGTTGGTTTGTTGGTTTGGTGGTTTGTTGGTTTGTTGGTTTGGTGGTTTGGTGAAGTGCGCTCACGCTCGCTCTATCACCGGTAACAATGGAACTTGTCCGGACGTGTTTATCGTTCAAATGATCCGTCAGGCTGGAGCAGCTTCGGTGATCGGAAAATTCTTTTCGACAAAAGCTCCAAATCAATGCGTTCTTGTCTTCTTTCTTTTTATAAATAAACTTGCTCTTCAAAGGCCCTGGCAGCGATTTGCTCGCCGTACGCCAAATTTAAAATGCGTGCGCACTGAATTGCCACTCATAATTAATTGCGTTAATTTTTATAACGCATTAATTTGCAACGTGTTAATTTCCTATTAATCTAATCAAACTGATAACCCTAGTTCTGATAGCTACCCTTTATGTTTTGTTTAGTAGAGATTGGCAATTCCAGGGCCGAAACTATCCAAATGATTCTAGTGAAGTTGTGTGGAGTTTAAAAACACAGTGGAGCCTCCATGTCTGTTTGTGATGAGGAAACATTATAACATAGATCAGAAAATAGCAAAATACAGGACTTTTAATATAATACAATGGAACATTCCCATTAAGGAGGTACACAGAACAATTAGCGCCTCCAAAAATGTCATTGCTCTGCCAGGAATATTCCACAGTATGACTTTTTTTTGTTTTATAGCTGCAAAAATAGTATAATAATTCTCACTGTGAGCGGGGTTGCCTTTCCACAGATCCGATTTTTTTTATTACTTATTTTTCAGTTTTATTCTGATTTGTACATATACATTTATTATCATTTTTTATTTTTATAATTATGTCTCATTTGACGACGGTTTATTGCTCTTTTTTTGGTATTCCATCTATTTTTTTGTTACCCTCTGTTATATATTATATTTGATGAGTTGAATTTAGACCCTTGTCGCGTCCTGTACTTGGCATCACCAAAACAGGAAGTGACCTCATTCCTGACATTGTCGTTTTGCTTAGTCAGGAAACCTTTCGATCTATACGGTGTCCAGTCTGTTCGACTTTGAGAGCCGGTCCGTACAGCAGGTTAAAGTCAGACAGCTCTCCCTCACAGACTCAAAGACACGTCTGCTGATTCTGAATTTATTTTTAAATGTGACGTTATCTTACAGTGTGGACCGAACCACGGGAGTCTACAGGAGGGGCAAAGGGGTCTGTGGTCCCCAGGGTGTTAGGGGCCCACAATTGGAATCCATTTTTATTTTTTTATTTTTTTGGTAGGACTAAACCAGGACTAAACCAGAACTGAGATCCAACCCAGACCAGGTACTAAACCAGGACTTAACCTGGACTAAACTAGGACTAAACCAGGACTGAACCAGGACTGAGACCAGACCTAGACCAGGTACTAAACCAGGACTTAACCAGGACTAAACCAGGACTAAACCAGGACTGAACCAGGACTGAGACCAGACCTAGACCAGGTACTAAACCAGGACTTAATCAGGACTTAACCAGGACTAAACTAGGACTAAACCAGGACTGAACCAGGACTGAGACCAGACCTAGACCAGGTACTAAACCAGGACTGAGACCCGACCCAGACCAGGTACTAAACCAGGACTGAACCAGGACTGAACCAGGACTGAACCAGGACTGAGACCAGACCTAGACCAGGTACTAAACCAGGACTTAACCAGGACTAAACCAGGACTAAACCAGGACTGAGACCAGACCTCGACCAGGTACTAAGCCAGGACTGAGACCCGACCCAGACCAGGTACTAAACCAGGACTTAACCAGGACTTAACCAGGACTGAACCAGGACTGAGACCAGACCTAGACCAGGTACTAAACCAGGACTTAACCAGGACTAAACTAGGACTAAACCAGGACTGAACCAGGACTGAGACCAAACCCAGACCAGGTACTAAACCAGGACTAAACCAGAACTGAGATCCAACCCAGACCAGGTACTAAACCAGGACTTAACCTGGACTAAACTAGGACTAAACCAGGACTGAACCAGGACTGAGACCAGACCTAGACCAGGTACTAAACCAGGACTTAACCAGGACTAAACCAGGACTAAACCAGGACTGAACCAGGACTGAGACCAGACCTAGACCAGGTACTAAACCAGGACTTAATCAGGACTTAACCAGGACTAAACTAGGACTAAACCAGGACTGAACCAGGACTGAGACCAGACCTAGACCAGGTACTAAACCAGGACTGAGACCCGACCCAGACCAGGTACTAAAACAGGATTTAACCAGGACTAAACTAGGACTAAACCAGGACAGAACCAGGACTGAGACCAGACCTAGACCAGGTACTAAACCAGGACTTAACCAGGACTAAACCAGGACTAAACCAGGACTAAACCAGGACTAAACCAGGACTGAACCAGGACTAAACTAGGACTAAACCAGGACTAAACCAGGTCTGAACCAGGACTGAGACCAGACCTCAACCAGGTACTAAACCAGGACTTAACCAGGACTAAACTAGGACTAAACCAGGACTGAACCAGGACTGAGACCAAACCCAGACCAGGTACTAAACCAGGACTAAACCAGGACTGAGACCTGACCCAGACCAGGTACTAAACCGGGACGTAACCAGGACTAAACCAGGACTGAGACCTGACCCAGACCAGGTACTAAACCGGGACGTAACCAGGACTAAATCAGGACTGAACCAGGACTGAGGCCAGACCTAGAGACAATTTTAACATAATTCCTAATAAATAAATTTCACAGTTCCAATTTTGGTCTCACAATTTTTGATTTATGTGATTTTACTGTTTTTTTTTCCTTTCTAGTACTGCTTTTTTGAACTGTTAAAGAGATGTAACTCTCCAACATGTAACCCTTTTGTGTCCAATCCAAATGTAAAAACTTGGGAAAAAAATCTCAAGTTATTTTTTCTGTTATCTGCACAATTTTGTGGCAATTTTGTCTCGCGAGATCTTGTACCATCCCCATGGACCACGATGGAACCAACCTGGACCACTGAGGGATTCCACAGACATAAGACACATAAAAGAAAGAACTATTGTCTAAAAAAAAAAAGAGCGTTTTTATTCTCATTGTGGTATCAGAATCAGTATTTAATTATAACAAGCACTGCAGCACTATATTAAAATTATTCACTATTTGTACCAACTTGTATCCCATTTGTCATTCCTTCAGACAAAAAAGCAGAAATCCCCAGACAGCATGTAATTTCTCTGATATAGTGTATTAAATGTGCTCCCAAAAATGAAATAAAAAATAAAAATTACCCAATTCATCTTCAATATCCGGGAAAGAGGCCACGGCGAGATAAGAGCTGTCACCACTTCCAATATCTGTGTATGAACTGTCTGGGAGACGCTGTAGTTTGTGATAAGGCTGAAATACTGTCTGGAGTAAAGTCATATGGAAGTTACAGAGACTTTTATAGTTTTATTGTGTCTTTATTGTGTTTATTTAGCGAGCAGAATATGTAGAATGTAGAAGAAAACGTTCAGACTAGCCAGATTACGTTATTTTCCGATGTTATAATGTTGTTTCTGCATCGCAAAAACATCTGGAGTTGTGTTTTGTTTCATTCACACATGTTTAACACACAAATCGTGCATATTTGTGTGTTCGGTGTCCTTTTCTTAAACAAAACACTCCACCTTGTGATGTCATGTGGTAATACAAGAAGTGCTCCACTGTGTTTTTAAACTCCACACACCTTCACTTGAATCATTTGGATCATTTCAGAGCTTAAAAAATAAGAACCCACTGCATTTTTTTCTGAAATCAGCATCTCTACATGTATTACAGCCATTCCATTCCAGCGTCTGTTGAATTCCAACACAAACACAAAGCTGAGCTACTTCACTTCTTGCACCAGGAGTGGAATAAAGTCACCCAAGAACAAAGTGAAAGGCTTGTGGAGAACATGCCAAGACGCATGAAAGCTGTGATTAAAAATAAGGGTTATTGCACCAAATATTGATTTCTGAACTCTTGTGTAAACATTAGTATTATGTTGTTTTAAAATGAATTTGATCTTGTTTCAGGTCTGAAAACATGTATCTTTTTTATTTTGACCATTTGTCATTTTCTGCAAATAAATGCTCTAAACCAGGGGTGTCCAAACTTTTTTTTTTTATCAAGGGCCACATATCTAAACACAGATGAAGCAGAGGGCCGATCGCGGGCTGAGACTGGTGCTCAGTACAGTCAATAATTGAAATATGTGCATGTTTAACACGTTACTTCAAAGTTCAAAGTCAGCTTTATTGTCAAAAACCATATGTACAGGTTGCACACACAGGATTTGAAATTGCAGCGCCCCCTAGGCCCACAGTGAACATAAAACATCTGATAAACAAGACAATAAACACCATGACTAAAACATCACATATACCTGGAGCAAAAGTACAGTAAACTTGTATATGATACAAATAGGTAAAACACACAATGTGTAGCGTAATAAAGTTCAAATGTGTCATTTAAGCAGCACTGTCAGTGTCATTTAAGCAGCAGTGTCAGTGTAATTTAAGCAGTGTCATTAGAATGCGCTATTGAGTGTCGTAAGAATAAGTTATCAGTCCTTTATTCATGCTAAGATCCTCAAAACCACACAATAAATATTAAATATTGTCTTATCAAGGTAGATTAAAAAAAAAAAAACTTCCAGGCAAAAGTTCTGCTCACGGTAATTTGGGCCAATTCACCTGGAAGCCTGGGGGCCAAGAAAAATTTGTCTGAGGGCCGCATTTAGCCCATGGGCCATAGTTTGGACATGCCTGCTCTAAACAATAATATTTTATTTGGAATTTGGGGGAAATGTTGTCAGTAGTTTATAGACTTAAACAAAAATGTTCCTTTTGCCCAAACACATCCTGTACTTTTTGTACAATAGCACACATGACTATAAGCCGCACCGACCAAAAAAAAAAAAAAAATTCAGATTTGTACATATATAAGCCACACCTGACTATAAGCCGCAGGTGTCCGCATTGTAACTTGAGATATTTACACAGAAAGCTGGTACACAAAAGGATTTTCTTTTCAAATTTAATTAACGTAAATATCAGTACGTGCTTTTTTCGAACAGCGCCTATGGCAGTAACACAGCAGAAACACGGCAGTAAAACTGTAAAATGGCCAGCCTGTAGCCTCTGGAAGCCTTAAAATAAAGTTTCAAGTTTAACTTTAAGGGTAAACCCCCTGAACTCAATCTCACAGAACTGTTGATACCTGACGCGTGCAGTGGAGCTCGGGTTATGCGCTACATTTGCTGTCTTAATAAAGAATTAATCCATACATAAGCCACACCTGACTATAAGCCGCAGGGTCCGAAGTGTGAGAAAAAAGTACCGGCTTATAGTCCGAAAAGTACGGTATCTATAAGCAGTAAAATCAGAAAAACTAATTAAATTTTTCAGTGGTCTCTTATTTTTTTCCAGAGCTGTAGCTAATATACGAAACTTAAAAGGAGCTGTTAAATTGAAAACTACCGCTTCATGACATCACAAGGTGGGACAGGGCATTTTGAACTTTGTGAATGTAAACTCAAACACGTGTGAATGAAACAAAACACAACTGCAGGTCTGTTTTGAGGTTTTTGAGGAGGTAACTACATTATAATATGACTTAAAGCTCACAAAAGTCAATTTTGCGTGATATAGGACCTTTAAATACATATCAACGTTTTCACTTCTTGTTAATTAATTTGTGGATAATTCTACATCCACATGGCACAAATGTAAAAAATTGGTTCGGGCTGTGTATTCTCGCTCCTCGCTCGGATGCCCTCCCTCGCTTTTTGGTTTAATTGAATTGTACACGGAGTTGTTCTGATTCTTCTTCTGCAGAACTCCGGGGTAACGGACCAAAACCTGACCGTATGTTCACACAGTCATCTGAGAACTTCATATTAATTGGTATTACTCAATTATCAGTCAAGCAAAAGGAACGTTCATTGCTTAATTAATTATGATTCTAAGTTTCGACCTCCGCTCGGTCATTTCTAATATTTACGATATGTCACCAGATTGGAAGGTCTTAATAAACTGCATTGCAAGAACTGATTCTGAAGCTTTAAAGGTGCACTGTGTAACTTTTCTAGTGGATGAGGGCCTTTTTCTCCTGTTTTTCTAGGTATTTTTGAGCTTTAAAACCAACTGAATAAATGTAAGGTAGAGCCATTTAATGTCATACTCTGTAACATTCCAGGCAGCGCAGTGACGTATCCATAGAAACAAGCAGGTGACCGACCCCCCAACCAGACAGTTACGTAGAAATCTGCTGATATAATCTGCAGATATTAATCGATTATCAGTGCACAGACTAAAAACAGCATTTATTTCCTTTAAAAAAAAAAAAAAAAAGACAAAACTGCTCAAAATGTGTTATGTATCTGTTATTTTTTTCTAAAGTAATTATAGAACAACTTAAAATAAATCATTTAAAATAAAATAAAATAAATAAAAATACACTAAATTAAATTAAATTAAAAAAATACATTAAATTAAATTAAATAAAAAAAATAAAAAAAATAAAAAAATAAATAAAATAAAATAAAATAAAATAAAAAATAAATAAAAAAATAGAATAAAATAAAATAAAATAAAATAAAATAAAATAAAATAAAATAAAATAAAATAAAATAAAATAAAATAAAATAAAATAAAATAAAATAAAATAAAATAAAATAAAATAAAATAAAATAAAATAATGAATGAAGAGAATGAAGAGAGAAGTTCAAACATTCTGAGACTTTCTGGGCCAACTAGGACCAGTAAATAATATTATTACATCAATGTATATTCCCAACCAGAATATCAACTGAACTGATATTTGGAAGCTGATATCCGATCCAGCATATTTCTAAGTATATTTCTGAGATCGGTGCACCCCTATTTACAGTAAGATATCCCTCAGCCTGTCACGTTAATTACTTTATTAACTTATCGTTCATCATATGGGAGGCAATGTTTATCACGGGGACTTTTTCTTTGTCATCGTGGGACATTTTTTGTTATTTTTCCTGCAGGATGGTCAGATTTGAGCTGTAGAAGGTTGATTTATGAATTAAATTACACAAACCAATTACTTATGTGTTGCATTCTGCCATTTATTGTGTATAGTTCAAAAATATTTAACAATATCTTACATTTAGAATACTTTTTGTGGATGATTCTGGTTTATGGTTTGGTTTAATTATCATTTATCATCTATATTTACTTTGGTAATATATCACACGCAAGTAAAGCTTCTTTAGCTCATATAATTTACCTGCTTATAGCCAATGCAGGGGTTCAACTTCTTGTATATACAGACTTAGACAAGCTTTGTTGATCCACAAGGGTACAGTAGCTCACTCATCAAATATAATATCACAGAGGGTAACAAAAAATAGATGAAACAGCAAAAAAAGATAGCAATAGACCGGTGTCAAATCAGACATAATTATAAAAATCAAAAATAATAAGTGTATATGTATGAACAAGTCAAAATAAAATAGAAAAATAAGTCATAAAATATCAAATAAAATATCAAATCACAGCTATAAACAGTTTTAGGGAGTATTATCTGTTACATATGCACCATTTTGAGGACTTTTTCCCATTCAAAAGATATTATATTTTGTGTTAAATTGTTAATCGCGATGGCAAAAGGCCCAGGTTGCCATCATTCTGAAATTTAGGGATAGAACAGACGAACAGAACACATGTAAACATTTAGTATATTAGTAGAGATGGTAATATTTGCAATTCTGCTTTATCTGTAATATTACAACACCATGTATCAGCCTTATGTCGTTCCCACGCTTTATTATTATTATTATTTATTCACCTATGACACTCCCAGGGCTCCGTACAATCGGGCCCATATCAATCTATATTATAATGTTTCCTCATAAAAACATACCTGGAGTTTTGTGTTTTGTCTCGTTAACACATTTTAACACACACATTTTGCATAATATGGGCTGTGTTCTTTTCTCTGATGATAATTTTAGCCCTGGAATTGCCAACCTCTACTGAACTAAAGGTAAACGGCAGGCTCGGACTGGCAAAGTGTGCTACCGGGAAAATGCAAACCTCAATCCTCAATTTCGTGGTTCCAGAGGGAAAATGCCAGGACCGAATTTTGTTCCCAGTCCGACTCTGGTAAAACGGAAGCTGTTGACTTGAAAACTACCACCACATGACATCACAAGATAAAACAGAGCATTTTGAGCTTTGAAATTATAGACAGACTAAGAAGAAGAAGAAGAAGAAGAAGAAGAACCAGAACAACAACAATAGGCCCTACGCTTTAGCGCTCGGGCCTAAATATAACCGCAAGCGGCGATGATCGGCCCTCGCTTGCACTCCCCTTTTTTCTAGCTGGATGCATGTGTGAGTTTGTGTGTTATCTGCATGTGTGTGTTGAATGCCTGGAGGTGAGCTGGGGAGGGGTTGTTTGTTTCACCTTTTAATTTCAATTATTTTAAGAGGAGGGTCACTCATAAGCCTTTCCTGCACTGTTCTGTTATTTTCAATTAAAGTTTATTTTCGATTTGAGTGAAATCGAATGTTTGAGTGAAATCGGCCAAAGTATGCACAGATTATCGTCGAAATTTGATGGCGGGCGTTTTCAATCTTTTAGAACGCTTTAATAACTTTTAATGTCCCACTTGTCTAGATGATACAGCACGATTCTGGTGAGTCTGGGTCAAAAATCCGAGGAGGAATTCGTTAAAATACGAGGACATGAAAATTTGCCATCAGCGCCGGGTCCAATATGGCTGACTTCCTGTTGGTCGCGTAGCAACGGTGTAACATACTTTTTCGTTCCTATTCCCATGATGCATCTATGTACCAAATTTGGTTTGGCTACGACAAAGTTTTTGGGGCGTCCCATTGGCGAGGACAGATGTTTGGCCTGTTGTCATGGCAACACGGGTATAGCCATAGGCGGAATGTATTTTGATTTTCCAGGGGGCGCTGTCGAGCCATTTTTAAAGATTTTTTAAATACAGATTATTTGTAAATTCATTTTTTGGTGTTCTTGAATTTTGTCCAAAATTTCGTGAGTTTTCGTCGGTGAGAAGTAGAATAATAATAATAATAATAAGAAGATTACCAGAACAATAACAATAGGCCCTACCCTTTAGCTCTCGGACTAAATAATAATAATAATAATAATAATAATATGTTTTCGAGGAGGCAACAGCATTATAACATGGCTTAAATGTTACAAGAGTCAATTTTGTGTAATACTGGACCTTTAAATAAGAAAAAATAAACCTTTTACTATGAAATGTGAACACCTACCAGAAAACTGGGTTAAGAAATACAGACAAAAGCTGATACTGACCCATCAAACGCCTGATAAAACACGAAACCAACCAGGATCATTGACCAGTACGCTGTATTTCACGTGCTACTGATCAATTGGCGTTGTTTTTGCGCACAAAACCACGGATGGACCAGGATCTAATACGAGGCACCTGCTCATCACCGCGCGTCCTCCTGGTTCCGAGTGACTGGTTTGGACAGTATCCAACCGCCCGTGTGGTGTCCATCCCCAAACAACCACGGGGCAAAAGCTCCAATCACGCCCCCACGTCATGATACCCCACCGAGAGGGAGCCAAAGTGGGGTAAAGGGGTGACCAAGACCGCTACGGAGCTCCTAATGTATGACAATTGGACAACAGCACGTAATTGGCTGATTTTACGCACAAGCAACGTGGATTTGGAGTAGCAAAATCGCAAAAACACCTACATTTACATCATATATAGGTCAAAAATCGGTAAGAAATAGGCTATGTAAACAGTGTTCAGTAGGTTACGCACGGATCGTACCTCCGCCAGCAACGGCATCCACAGACACCCGAACAAAAGCAACATTTCCCGGCTGCAGCGAGGCATCCTTCCCGTCCAGTGCGTGGTGGTCCCCGGCGCGTCAGAGTGCCGCTGCTGCTCCCATTTTCTGGTGCCTTGAAAGCGGGTGGGGATGCTGAGGTATAGTCCGCTAAGCTCCGTGGAGGTGGAGTGAAGAGAGGAGAGAAGAAGAGAGGAGAGAGGAGAGAGGGAGGTGGGTGGATGTTGGAGAAGAGGAGGAATAAAAAGGGTGCGGCACGAAAAAAAAAAAAGAGCGACATAAACCAATCCTGTGAAAATGTTGAGGCTTGCAAAACGACCCCCCTCCCTCCCATCTCCCTCTCTCTCTCTCTATCTCTCTCCTCTTCATTCACTCCCTCTCTCCCTCTCTCTTTCTAAAATATTACTGGATAAATGATGAATCACCGGTGCGCATTGGCTTAAGAATTAAAAATGTCAACCAGTATTATTTAGTGTACGGTTGGTTTAGTCTTATTTTAATTTACTTATGCAGGCCTATATTTATTTATGGAAATACAGGTCTGGGGGAAAAAAATAACAGGCCACTGCAAAATTATCACTTTTTCTGATTTTACTACTTATAGGTTTGTGTTTGGGCAAAAGGAACATTTTTGCTTGAGTCTATAAACTACTGACAACATTTCCCCCAAATTCCAAATACAAAAAATTATCATTTAGAGCATTTATTTGTCAAAATCACAAAAAAAGATACATGTTTTCAGACCTAAAACAATGCAAAGAAACAAGATCAAATTCTATACAAATTCAATACTAATGTTTACACTTAAAGGAAAAGTAACGTTATTTTACAATCTGAGCCTTCTTTCGGTAATAAAACAAGTCGTTTGACTCACCCATATCACGTTCGTGTCATTTGGAGCTGTTTGGTGAAAGTTATGTTGTAGCGTATCCGTTAGCCTGAGTACTCGGGGCATTACTTTGCGGTCTCCAAATAACACAAACTTTAGCACTTTTCAAATCATAGAAGCCCGATGTCTTAATGTAAGATTTCGTTTGAAGCAAAAGTGGCCTGTAATCCGAGATTTAGCCATAGTTTTCAGCTTTGCGTTTCATGTTTGGGTCCCGGGAGCTGAGAGCACAGTCCGCGCATGCGCACTGGCGTCCTCATCTACTCGAAACTATGGCTAAATCTCGGATTACAGGCCACTTTTGCTTCAAACGAAATCTTACATTAAGACATCAGGCTTCTATGATTTGAAAAGTGCTAAAGTTTGTGTTATTTGGACACCGCAAAGTAATGCCCCGAGCATATAATACGAGCACCATGTTAACGGATACGGGATCATTAGTAGAACAGAACGGCTCCAACATAACTTCTGCGATACTGCTCCAATTGACACCAAACTGCTATGGGTGAGTAAAACTACTTGTTTTATTGCCGAAAGAAGGCTCAGATTGTAAAAAAAAACGTTAATTTGCCTTTAAGAAGAGTTCATAAATCAATATTTGGTGTAATAACCCTTATTTTTAATCACAGCTTTCATGCGTCTTGGCATGATCTCCACAAGTCTTTCACATTGTTCTTGGGTCCTAGTTTAGACCTGGTTTAGTCTTGGTTCAGACCGGGTTTAGTCCTAGTTTAGACCTGGTTCAGTCTTGGTTCAGACCGGGTTTAGCCCTAGTTTAGACCTTATTTAGTCCCTGTTTTAACCTGGTTAATCCTGGTTTATCCCTGGTTTACTCCTGGTTCAGATCTGGTTTAATCCTAGTTTAGTCCTGGTTTAGTCCCCTTTTTAACCTGGTTTAGTCCTGGTTCATCCCTGCTTTAGTCTTGGTTCAGATCTGGTTTAGTCCCAGTCTTTCACATTGTTCTTGGGTGACTTTATTCCACTCCTGGTGCAAGAACTGAAGTAGCTCAGCTTTGTGTTTGTGTTGGAATTCAACAGACGCTGGAATGGAATGGCTGTAATACATGTAGAGATGCTGATTTCAGAAAAAAATGCAGTCGTCTCCTATATTTTCCAGAGCTGTATCTTAATATCTTAATAGTTATAGCTTTTTCACTGCGTAACTTGTTTGTGTCTTTAATCCATGTTATCAGTAGCCCACACTTTGTCACTTCATAATGTGAAACAAATGATACAAATGTGGGCTATAACCAAAATTCTCCAACAGGCTCCTACAGCTCTGCTCAACAACTCACCTTTATGTAACAGATAATACTGCCTACAACTTAGCTGTGATTGGATATCTTATTTGATATTTTATTACTTATTTTTCTATTTTATTCCTATTTGTACATATACTCAACAAAAATATAAACGCAACACTTTTGTTTTTGCTCCCATTTTTCCTGAGATGGACCCAAAGATCCAAAATTCACTCCAGATACACAACACTACCATTTCTCTCAAACATTGTTCACAAATCTGTCCAAATGTGTGACAGCGAGCACCTCTGCCCCGCCGAGACAATCCACCCCACCTCACAGGTGCGCCACATCAAGATGCCGATCCGACATCATGACCAGTGCACAGGTGCGCCCCAGACTGCCCACAATAAAAGGCCACCCTGAAATGTGCATTTTTTTTTTTGCTTTTTTGTGGGTTTGGGGACTCAGAACCAGTCAGTATCTGGTGTGACCACCATTTGCCTCATGCAGTGCAACACATCTTCTTCGCATAGAGTTTATCAGATTGTCAGTTGTGGCCTGTGGAATGTTGGTCCACTCCTCTTCAATGGCTGTGCGAAGTTGCTGGATATTAGTGGGAGCTGGTACACGCTGTCGTATACGCCGGTCAAGCACATCCCAAACATGCTCAATGGGTGACATGTCCGGTGAGTATGCTGGCCATGCAAGAACTGGGACATTTTCAGCTTCCAAGAATTGTGTACAGATCCTTGCAACATGGGGCCGTGCATTATCTTGCTGAAACATGAGGTGATGTTCATGGATGTATGGCACAACAATGGGCCTCAGGATCTCATCACAGTATCTCTGTGCATTCAAAATGCCATCTATAAAATGCACCTGTGTTCTTCGTCCATAACAGCCATTGAAGAGGAGTGGACCAACATTCCACAGGCCACAATTGACAATCTGATAAACTCTATGCAAAGAAGATGTGTTGCACTGCATGAGGCAAATGGTGGTCACACCAGATACTGACTGGTTCTGAGTCCCCAGACCCCCAATAAAGCGTGTATGTGGAGTGTATCTGGAGTGAATTTTGGATCTTTGGGTCCATCTCAGGAAAAATGGGAGCAAAAACAAAAGTGTTGCGTTTATATTTTTGTTGAGTGTAGATTTTTTATAATTGTGTCTCATTTGACACTGGTCTCTTGCAATGGAAGTCTCCGACATCATTTGTCTCCCATCTATAACTCTATCCTCAAACCTAAATCAAAACAAACAAAGAAAACAATAGAGCAGCAGGTCAGGTCCAGAGGTGTGAAAACACCCATTATGGTCCTGAATGGAAAACCCCACACTCCACTCCCACTGCAGATCTAACAGACTCACCTAACAGAAACTGTAAACAAGCAGGGGTGGTAGTTTCAGAGTAATTTCATTGTAGTTAGCTCCTCCCTTCAGGCAGATATAGGCAGTGTCCACCAGTGTCTGAGCAGAACTGAAGAAGCAGCTTGGATGAGCTGTGAAACGTATTCGATCAAATAAACTCAAATAAACCAACTGACAAATTGAATTTCTCCTTTTGCAACGGATTCTACCTGGACGACTGAGGGATTCTACACACCTACCTTGTGTACATATTTGTATACCCCATTTTTATACCTGGTCTAGTCCTGGTTTAGTCCTGGTTTAGTCCTGGTCTAGTCATGGTCTAGTCCTGGTCTAGTCCTGGTTTAGTCCTGGTCTAGTCCTGGTCTAGTCCAGGTTTAATCCAGGTTTAGTCCTGGTTTAGTCCTGGTCTAGTCCTGGTTTAGTCCTGGTCTAGTCCTGGTTTAGTCCTGGCTTAGTCCTGGTCTAGTCCAGGTCTAGTCCTGGTCTAGTCCTGGTCTAGCCCTGGTTTAGTCCTGGTCTAGTCCTGGTCTAGTCCAGGTTTAATCCTGGTTTAGTCCTGGTCTAGTCCTGGTCTAGTCCTGGTTTAGTCCTGGTCTAGTCCTGGTTTAGTCCTGGCTTAGTCCTGGTTTAGTCCTGGTCTAGTCCTGGTTTAGTCCTGGTCTAGTCCTGGTTTAGTCCTGGCTTAGTCCTGGTCTAGTCCAGGTCTAGTCCTGGTCTAGTCCTGGTTTATCCCTGGTTTACTCCTGGTTCAGATCTGGTTTAATCCTAGTTTAGTCCTGGTTTAGTCCCTTTTTAACCTGGTTTAGTCCTGGTTCATCCCTGCTTTAGTCTTGGTTCAGATCTGGTTTAGTCCTAGTTTAGACCTAGTTTAATCTTGGTTCAGATCTGGTTTAGTCCCAGTCTTTCACATTGCTCTTGGATGACTTTATTCCACTCCTGGTGCAAGAACTGAAGTAGCTCAGCTTTGTGTTTGTGTTGGAATTCAACAAACGCTGGAATGGAATGGCTGTAATACATGTAGAGATGCTGATTTCAGAAAAAAAATGCAGTGGTCTCTTATATTTTCCAGAGCTGTATCTTAATATCTTAATAGTTATAGCTTTTTCACTGCGTAACTTGTTTGTGTCTTTAATCCATGTTATCAGTAGCCTGCACTTTGTCACTTCATAATGTGAAACAAATGATACAAATGTGGGCTATAACCAAAATTCTCCAACAGGCTCCTACAGCTCTGCTCGACAACTCACCTTTATGTAACAGATAATACTGCCTACAACTGTAGCTGTGATTGGATATCTTATTTGATATTTTATTACTTATTTTTCTATTTTATTCCTATTTGTACATATGTATATTTTTTATAATTATGTCTCATTTGACACTGGTCTCTTGCAATGGAGGTCTCAGACATCATTTGTCTCCCATCTATAACTCTATCCTCAAACCTAAATCAAAACAAACAAAGAAAACAATAGAGCAGCAGGTCAGGTCCAGAGGTGTGAAAACACCCATTATGGTCCTGAATGGTTCTGCTAACAAAACCCACACTCCACTCCCACTGCAGATCTAATGGGCTCACCTAACTAACAGAAACTGTAAACAAGCAGGGGTGGTAGTTTCAGAGTAATTTCATTGTAGTTATCTCCTCCCTTCAGGCAGATATAGGCAGTGTCCACCAGTGTCTGAGCAGAACTGAAGAAGCAGCTTGGATGAGCTGTGAAACGTATTCGATCAAAAAAACTCAAATAAACAAATTGAATTTCTCCTTTTGCAACGGATTCTACCTGGACGACTGAGGGATTCTACACACCTACCTTGTGTACATATTTGAACACCCCGTTTTTATACCCCATTATATGTGTGTGCCATTGTGCACGGACAATGGTGCAGTTCTACGCCGCCATCATGGAGTCCATCCTCACCTCCTCCATCACCGCGTGGTCTGCTGGAGCCACCACCAGGGACAAACAGAGACTGCAGCGTGTTGTGCGCTTTACAACAAGGAACCACACACACATTCACACACCAGTGTACGCAGACCCTGGGGGCGAGGTGGGTTAAGTGTCTTGCCCTAGGACACAACGGCAGCATTCATCTGTAGGAGCTGGAATCGCACCGCCAACCTGTGGGTCAGTGGATCTGACCGCTCAACCACTGATGTTTCTGGTGTCAAGAGCGGGATTTGAACAGCTGAGAAGGTGATTGGTTGCAGCCTTCCATCTCTTCAGGACCTGTACACCTCCAGGACACGGACTCGTGCACGTTGCATCCGACCCTTCTCACCCTGGTCATGGACTTTTTGACCTGCTCCCCTCCCCTCCATTCGGACCAGAACCTCCCGCCATAAAAACAGCTTCTTCCCCTCTGCTGTTGGACCCTTGAACAATAATAACACCATGACTGTTCCCACCCCCCGCTCTGTGTCAGTCACATGACCCCACCCCCCGCTCTGTGTCAGTCACATGACCCTGTGCTGTATTTTTTGCACCTATCTGTTTGCACTGATCACTACCTGCACTGTTATATTTTTGTAAATTTGTACATTTTGTGCTACATTATAGCTTATTGGTTTTCTACTTTATTTTATTCTATTTTATTTGCTGCATGTTAAAGGAGAATTAACGTTTTTTACAATCTGAGCCTTATTTCGGTAATAAAACAAGTTCTTTTACTCACCCATAGCACTTTGGTGTCATATGGAGCACTTCCGGAGATGTTTTAGATTAGCGATATCCGTAACGTGAGTTCTCGGGGCAAATGTTTGCGGTCTCCAAATAACACAAACTTTAGCACTTTTCAAATCATTGAAGCTCGATGTCTTAGTCTACACTTTCGTTTGAGTCAAAAGTGGCCTGTAATCCGAGATATATCCATAATTTACAGCTTTGCGTTCCATGTTTGGGTCCCGAGAGCTGAGAGCGAAATAAGATGTGACTCCGCACATGCGCACTGTCCTCCTCATCTACTCGAAACTATGGATAAATCTCGGATTACAGGCCACTTTTGACTTAAATAAAAGCGTAAACTAAGACACTGAGCTTCTGTAATTTGAAAAGTGCTAAAGTTTGTGTTATTTGGAGACCGCAAACATATGGCCCGAGAACTCGCGCTACGGAGATTGTTAATCTAAAACATCTCTGGAAATGCTCCAAATGACACCAAAGTGCTATGGGTGAGTAAAACAACTTGTTTTATTACCGAAATAAGGCTCAAATTGTAAAAAAAAACGTTCATTCTCCTTTAAGTGTTTGTTTACATTCCACTCCAAGTACCAAAGCAATTTCCTAATGTTGTGAACCTGTTCACTCATATGGCAATAAAACCTTTCTGATTCTGATATTGATTTATTATAGCCAAGTATGACAGGTGATGCTTACAGTGTATTTTAATGGTTATATGGCACCAACAGTAAGCTGCTCCTTGTTCTGCTTAAATTAACAAAGAAATAAATCTATTGTTTTCCACGCTACAGTAACAAACACAAACACCACAAACCTTCGCAACTCGAGTGTGATTCTAAATCTGTCCGTGCCACGTGTCCTTTTGCTGCAGTCTGTTTTAATTGAACGATCCAATATAATGAGTTTAGTGGAAGAAAATCCAACAAAACCATTTGGCATCTGCTGCAGCTCAGCAGAGAAGACCGAATTTCATCTCAGCTCCAAAAAAAAAAAGGAAGAAAAAATGTTGATGCTTGAAGTTTGTCGTTTTTGACAAAGCTGTCCAGATGTATCGTCCACTATTGCCCTTGGAGCTTAGGTAATGTGACCACAACACTTCAGATTTAACAAAACCTGGAGTATTCTTAAAGCTGCATTGTGTAACTTTTCTATTGGGGGTAAGGATGGGAATTGATACGATTTTTACGATTACGATTCCATTATCGATACTGCTTAACAATTCGATTCTTTATCGATTCTCTTATCGATTCTTATTTGGGGTTCTCCTCAAATAAGAAGGAAGGAGAATAAACTGTTTGATTAGCACCAAGACTAGCACTAGTCCTGGTCTAGTCCTGGTCTAGTCCTGGTTTAGTCCTGGTTTAGTCCTGGTTTAGTCCTGGTCTAGTCCTGGTCTAGTCCTGGTTTAGTCCTGGTTTAGTCCTGGTCTAGTCCTGGTTTAGTCCTGGTCTAGTCCTGGTCTAGTCCTGGTTTAGTCCTGGTCTAGTCCTGGTTTAGTCCTGATTTAGTCCTGGTTTAGTCCTAGTTTAGTCCTGGTTTAGTCCTGGTCTAGTCCTGGTTTAGTCCTGGTTTAGTCCTGGTCTAGTCCTGGTCTAGTCCTGGTTTAGTCCTGGTCTAGTCCTGGTCTAGTCCAGGTTTAGTCCTGGTCTAGTCCTGGTTTAGTCCTGGTCTAGTCCTGGTTTAGTCCTAGTTTAGTCCTGGTCTAGTCCTGGTCTAGTCCTGGTCTAGTCCTGGTTTAGTCCTGGTCTAGTCCTGGTCTAGTCCAGGTTTAATCCAGGTTTAGTCCTGGTTCAGTCCTGGTCTAGTCCTGGTTTAGTCCTGGTCTAGTCCTTGTTTAGTCCTGGTTTAGTCCTGGCTTAGTCCTGGTCTAGTCCTGGTCTAGTCCTGGCTTAGTCCTGGTCTAGTCCTGGTTTAGTCCTGGTCTAGTCCTGGTTTAGTCCTAGTTTAGTCCTGGTCTAGTCCTGGTCTAGTCCTGGTCTAGTCCTGGTTTAGTCCTGGTCTAGTCCTGGTCTAGTCCAGGTTTAATCCAGGTTTAGTCCTGGTTCAGTCCTGGTCTAGTCCTGGTTTAGTCCTGGTCTAGTCCTGGTCTAGTCCTTGTTTAGTCCTGGTTTAGTCCTGGTTTAGTCCTGGTCTAGTCCTGGTTTAGTCCTGGCTTAGTCCTGGTCTAGTCCTGGTCTAGTCATGGTCTAGTCCTGGTTTAGTCCTGGTCTAGTCCTGGTTTAGTCCTGGCTTAGTCCTGGTCTAGTCCTGGTCTAGTCCTGGTCTAGTCCTGGTTTAGTCCTGGTCTAGTCCTGGTCTAGCCCTGGTTTAGTCCTGGTCTAGTCCTGGTCTAGTCCAGGTTTAATCCTGGTTTAGTCCTGGTCTAGTCCTCGTTTAGTCCTGGTTTAGTCCTGGTCTAGTCCTGGTTTAGTCCTGGTTTAGTCCTGGTCTAGCCCTGGTTTAGTCCTGGTTTAGTCCTGGTCTAGCCCTGGTTTAGTCCTGGTCTAGTCCTGGTCTAGTCCAGGTTTAATCCTGGTTTAGTTCTGTTTTAGTCCTGGTTTAGTCCCGGTTTAGTGCACAGGCTAATGTTAAAAAAGTTACACAATGCAGCTTTAAATGAGCTAATTTTGAATTTATTGTGTTTTTAAAGACTCTATACCTAATCTTTCCCGTGTATTTGAGAAAAAGCTCTTACCCCAGTACAGATATATTGCATAAGCAGCTCTAGATGTCAAAATAACCCTGTTGTTTTCTGTCTGCTTCTAATTATAAAGCGTTTTATTGTCTGAGAATCAGGAAGTGAGTAGTTAGTATGCTAGTTGTTGTTAGCTTTACCCTCATGATAAACTCCACTCTGGCTTGTAAAATAATGTTAAATGCATATATAAACTCTAACTATTTAGGATGCTCTGAGTTCATAATGTAAGTGAGGAATAAGTTTGGAGTAGTACTTCTGTTTTTCAGGCATTTAAAGGTCCTATATTACGGAAAATGGACTCTTGTGAGCTTTAAGTCATGTTATAATGTTGTTACCTCCTCAAAACAGACCTGGAGGTGTGTTTTATTATTTATATTATTAATCTGTCTGCATCTGTAAAATGCAAAATGCTCTTGTAATGGAAATCTTTACAATAACTGTAAAATATAATCGAATATATAGGTGATGTATAAAGCCCTATTCGGACGGGATTAGTTTTATGGGGTGAAGTAATAATTACCAGGGAATTTAGTCCTGTCTGAACGCGCCATGTCCGTAAACATAACGGAGTCTGTCTGTGAAATTTACAGCAAGTTTCACCTTCTGTAAAACAGTCTGGAGGAATTACCACAGGTAATATTAAACCCGTGCGAATGCGACCCTCGGTAAAGATGTATGTAATATTTCGTCACATCCGTTTACGAAATAATTTACCGCAATTTTCAAACATGGAGGAGTTTGAAGCGCTTTGTTTTTCCGGCAAGCAAAATGATCTACCGGTACACTCAAACAAACGCACACATCGACCAATGAAAAAGAGGTAAAAATCAGTCGTCAGAGGCATGAAACTTCTGCTTGTTTTAGGTCATGTTTGCTCTATTAGTCCTGATTATGGACAATAATTTGCATAGTTCGCTAATATTTCACATAGGCTAATCACGACTTCTCTATCTTCAGCTGATGCTTTATGCCCTGCCCCACCAAAATCCGGCGACGAATACGTGATGGCAGAGCGTAAACAAACTCCTCCCATGTCAAATAAATATTCCGGACATTTCTTGTCCCGTGTGAATGGGGTCATTTATATTACAGAGGTTCTGTGAAAAACCGACATTACTCTACATCCCCCTGTAAAACTAATCCCGTCCGAATAGGGCTTTTGTTAGTCTTGTGGTTCCTTATGAAATGGGGGTTTCGACAGCTCTTGAGTTACAACAGACTGTCTCACCAGGTTTAATCTCTCTGTTAATCAGTTTTAGATTTAGTTATCTGTGAAGAGGGCCTTTAGAGGCCTCTTGCTGCTGTATATCTCTGTGGTATCTCTCCACCAGGTGCAACTTGTTTTTTGACTTGATATTCTACTGCTGATTCCCCAGGCTCAGAAGGATGTGTTCTTGTAGATGTGTTCTATCTTAACTTACGTATTTGCCATGATCACGAGTCGCGGGACAGACGCCTCTGTCAGGGACAGTGAGGGTGTGATTGTGCGCGCAATTGCTTTATTAAATCAACTCTCTGATTCAAGACAACTTATACTTATAAAAGACATTATCGCGTTATAAAAATTAACGCAAATAATTATGAGCGGCAATTCAATGCGCGTGCATTTTAAATTTGGCGTGCGGTGAGCAAATCACTGCCAGGGCCTTTGAACGGCAAGTTTATTTATAAAAAGACCAAAGACAGGACAATCAATAAGAACGTGGTGATTTGGAGCTTTTGTCAAAAAGAATTTTCCGATCACCGAAGTTGCTCCAGCCTGACGGATCATTTGAACAATAAACACGTCCGGACAAATTCCATCGTTACCGGTGATAGCGCGAGTGTGACCAAACCACTAAACCAACAAACCAACAAACCACCAAACCACGCTCACAGAATTTGGGAAATGAATGAGCAAAGCGACCTCAGAAAAACTGACAAACTCAATCGCAAAGTGGGTTTGCTCACTCACTCACTCTCTCACTCACTCACAATCTCTCTTTGTCACACTCTTAAAATGTGATTAATTAGATTAATTAATTACAAATCCTGTAATTAATTAGATTAATTTTTAAAATCGCCTGACAGCACTAATTTGATTATATTTTACAGTTATTGTAAAGATTTCCTTGTGACGTCATGACGTTGTAGTTTTCAAGTTAACAACTCCCTTTTACCATTTCTTCTGGAGAGATTAGAAATTCCAGGGCTAAAATCATCCAAATGATTTTAGTGAAGGTGTGTGGAGTTTAAAAACACAGTGAAGAACTTCCTGTATATGACATCACAAGTTGGGACAGAGTGCTTTCCGTTCGAGAGAAGAACTCAGCCTAAATATGCAGGTTTGTGTGTTAAACATGTGTGAATGAAACAAAACACAACTCCAGGTGTGGAAATGGGAACGGATCAATATCTTTCTCTCTCTCTCTCTGTCTCTCTCTCTCTGTCTCTCTCTCTCTGTCTCTCTCTGTCTGTCTCTTTCTCTGTCTCTCAGTCTCTCTCTCTTTCTGTCTCTCAGTCTCTCTCTCTCTCTCGCTCTCTCTCTCTGTCTCTTTCTCTTTCTCTGTCTCTCTCTCTGTCTCTCTGTCTCTCTCTGTCACTCTCTGTCTCTCTCTCTCTCTGTCTGTCTCTCTCTCTGTGTCTCTCTGTCTCTCTCTCTCTCTCTCTGTCTCTCTCTCTCTCTCTGTCACTCTCTCTCTCTCTCTGTCTCTCTCTCTCTCTGTGTCACTCTCTCTCTCTCTCTCTGTCTCCCACTCACTCTCTCTCAGTTTCTCTCTCTGTCTCTCTCTCTCTGTGTCTCTCTCTCTCTGTCTCTCTCTCTCTCTCTCTCTGTTTCTCAGTCTCTCTCTCTGTCTCTCTCTCTGTCTCTCTCTCTGTCTCCCACTCACTCTCTCTCAGTTTTTCTCTCTCCGTCTCTCTCTCTCTGTATGTCTCTCTCTCTCTCTCTCTATCTTTCAGTCTCTCTCTCAGTCTCTCTCTCAGTTTCTCTCTCAGTCTCTCACTCAATCTCTCTCTCTTTCTCAGTCTCTCTCAGACTCTCTCTCTCTCTCTCTCTCAGTCTCTCTCTCCAACTCTCTCTCTGTCTCTCTCTCTCAGTCTCTCTCTGTCTCTCTCTCTCTCAGTCTCTCTCTCAGACTCTCTCTCTCAGTCTCTCTCTCTCTCAATCTCTCTCTCTCTCTCAGTCTCTCTCTCTCAGTCTCTCTCTCTCTCTCTCAGTCTCTCTCTGTCTCTCTCTCTGTCTCTCTCTCAATCTCTCTCTCTGTCTCAGTCTCTCTCAGACTCTCTCTCTCTGTCTCTCTCTCTCTCAGTCTCTCTCTCAGACTCTCTCTCTCAGTCTCTCTCTCAGACTCTCTCTCTCAGTCTCACAGTCTCTCAGTCTCTCTCTCTCTCTCTCTCTCTGTCTCTCTGTGTTAAACGTGTGTGAACGAAACAAAACACAACACAACTCCTGGTGTGTTTTTGATAAGGAAATAACATTATAACAAATCAGAAAACAGTGTAATACGGGCCCTTTAACACAGCAAAAGCTACGACATCTTTAAATTGGAGTTTCACCAGATTTTTGCACTCAGGAGTGGAAGCTTCATTAAATCTTCTAGGTGCTAAACTTAAGAACCTTTTAACTTCAGATCTCCCTTAAGAGGCTGCTCTGCGATGTGTAAAAGAGTCTCCTTCATTTAGTTTGAGCTGAGTCAGGACCTTGGACAGCTCCTTCTGCTCTGGTCCAGCTCCTCTACCGACAGCTGTCACTCACGTTCAAAGTGGAGACGAGGCTTTCATCCTTCGTCCAAGAAAAAAGATAAATATAAGAGGAGTTTTACTTACTTCAGGCATGTCCAAACTATGGCCCGTGGGCCAAATGCGGCCCTCAGACAAATTTTTCTTGGCCCCCATGCTTCCAGGTGAATTGGCCCAAATTACTTTAAAGGTCCCATAGCATGAAATTTTCACTTTCTGAGGTTTTTGAACGTTAATGTGAGCTCCCCTACCCTGTTTAGCCAACCCCCCCCCCTTCCATGGCTAAAGGTTGCGAAATGTCTAAACTGAGCATTTGCGGTCCTTTTCTGTGTTTGAAAAAAACACAGCTCAAACGGGCGATTCTGAACAAGGAAACTTTCTGACGTCACACGGAAAATGCAGCTCCACCCCCCATCTGGATGTCTACGCACCGTCTCTGTAAATCACGCCCAGAGAGTTTGGACCGCGAATGAGCTACACAATGCGAAATGCGTTTTTTTATTTGACTGGAGGCACATTAGAGTGTTTACAGGCTTGGAAGTCCTTTATCTGAGCCTCTGGACCTCTAAAACAGCAGTGGTTTAATTTTATTTTCTGTGAAAATGTGTTTTTTCATTGAAACGCCTCTCTTTTCTTACTCCGCTCTTAAAACACGGAAGTGAGGAGAGCGCACAGGCACTGCTAAAACAAGGAACCAGTGGCGCATTTGCCCCCCCACCCCCCACCCGCTGCTCTGACCTATCTCTGTCCTTCTCATTTGCATTCAAGCAAAAACGCCCAGAATGAGGTGTTCAGAGAGATATTTTTTGACCATGTCTGTGTACATGTGTCTTTCTCATGCACTGAGTGTTGATTTTGAAGAAGGATTCATTTACAGTATTAGGGAACCATTAAGGCACCATATAAAAGCATCAAGAAGTACCATGTCATGGGATCTTTAAAGGGATATGCCACCCCCAGGTCAAATTTGGGCATCTCCCCACAGTCCAGAGACTAAAATAAGTGGTGGAAAGCGTTTTCCTGCTCACCCAGCCATTGTCCGAGTCTGTCGCCACTGACCGCCGCGGTATCTGCAGCTCCTCCGCCTTAGACTGGAGTCTAACGTCGCCAGAGAAAGATTTCGGCCAAAAGGAATTAATTTGCTCGATGCGTTTCCCAATTACTTTGTGTGTAGTGCGCATTCATATCGAGTGCAAATAAATGTGCAAATCAACACGGAGAGCTTGCCTTGGTCATTTTGGGTGGGAACTATTTTCCAGTGCGTAAGAATACAGCCGTATGGACTGTGGGGAGATGCCCAAATTTGACCTGGGGGTGGCATATCCCTTTAAGCAGAACTTTTGACTGCAAGTTTTTTGAAAATCTACCTTGATAAGACAATATTTAATATTTATTGTGTGGTTTTGAGGATTTTCGCATGAATGAAAGACTGATAGCTCATTCTAATGACACTTAAATGACACTGACACTGCTGCTTAAATGACACCATTTGAGCTTTATTACACTACACATTGTGTTTTACCTATTTGTTTTATATACAAGTTTTTCTGTTCTTTTGCTACAGGTATATGTGATGTTTTAGTTGGTGTTTATTGTCTTGTTTATCAGATGTTTTATGTTCACTGTGGATCTAGGGAGCACTGCAATTTCAAATCCTGTGTGTGCAACCTGTACATATGGTTTTTGACAATAAAGCTGACTTTGAATTTTGAAGTAACATGTTAAACATGCACATATTTCAATTATTGACTGTACTGAGCACCAGTCTATGGCCCTAAATCGGCCCTCTGCTTCATCTGTGTTTAGATACAGTATGTGGCCCTTGATGAAAAAAGTTTGGCCACCCCTGACTTACTTCTTTACACTTCGTACTTAAAAACCTTCTTGGACAAGGGTATACTGATCTGTAAAACTATCAATCAATGTTTGGACCACTTCTATCTCCACCAATCACACGGTTTTAGCATTTATGTGGAGTGTCTTGCCCAAGGACACAATAACAGTACGGTCCATTTGTGACATGATCTATTAATATCTATTATTTAAGCTAATAAGACAATACTATAAGCTATAATAACAGAAAGAGAATTTTTAAAAAATCCAAATGTCCCTGATTTTTCTCGTCATCAGTATTCCCTGTGGGGTGTGATGCTAACTGGAGGCACTGTCTGTCTCAAACTCTATTAGACATTAATAATGCAAGGAGCCTTCTATAAATAAGTGCTAGTCAAATTATAAATCTACAAACATTTGGCTCCCCTCTCTCTCCCTTTCTTGCTCTC